>LOEQ01013359.1:0-21830 GCA_001685075.1 Bramus lutescens | reverse complement strand
CTGCATGTCGTGTCTATCCATGTCTCTGTCTCCTGCCCACCACCACCGCCCGGGGCCACTGCTCTGGCATTTTTGCCTGCCTACTGCGCCAGGGATCCTGCAGCGTTTTTTAAAAGAAATCATAAAAGTGGCACTTTGAGACATCAGCCCTAGTGCACTAGCATAGGCAGAACCGCCTCATTTCCCGCTGTGCAGAGGAAATAAAGGAGGGGCTCTGGCAGGGACGAGACTCTCCCAGGCATCTCAGAAAGGTAGAAGGCAGAGCTGTGACAAAGAGATGTTACATTTGATGTAACATCCCAGAAGGAATGAAGGTATTCCAGAGATGTTGTGTCCTTCCCTTTAGCTATAAGATTATTGAGACAAACCCCAAGATATTGGGTTTCTTCCTGGGACTCTCCTTCTGGGAGGAGGAAAGGGCTGAAGCCTGGTGTCAGCCAGACAAGGAATTTTCCTCAGGAGAGATCTCACAGTTCTGACAGTTTGTCAGAACAACCACCCTATGGCTGGGACATGGGCAGGACTGTGCTTTGACCAGGACTACTCAGCCAGGCATACTTGTCTTCTATTTTAACCTGAACTTCATCTTAAGACCCCCAAAATAGACTTGGGGCCAACTGAATCTCTTTTTCTTTTCCCCAGATGGCCACATTGAATAAATCAATCTCAATCTCAATCTCTCTCCCTTCCTCCCTTTTTCTCCTCTCCTTTATCTCTTCCTCCCTCTCTCCTTTCCTTCCTCTCTCCTTTCTCTCTCTCTCTTCTCTCTCTCTCTCTCCTCTGTCTCTCCTGCTTTTCACCACTACTCATTTGCCTAATTGACCTAGTGAGGAGACACGTGACCGAGTATGATTCCTTAGGACTGCCCAGGCGCAGGCTCTGATCCTAGAAACTCCAGCAACACAGGAGACTCTGGGAGCGTGTTCACACCACAAGCCAACTCCTGCATGTGGTAGCTGTGCACCACCTGGTCTGGGGCTGCTCAGCTACATCTGAGTAGCAGGCACATGCAGGAACATGCATGCTCCAGCTTGGGAGAAGGGGGGATGGGAACCAGGAAGAGCACGTGTGATGAATGAGGACACTGGATGACACCAGACAACATGAAAGCAATGGGTACTGATTGGGCTCTGTGCTTGATTTCAGACATGCTATCTCATTTATATCCACAATAACCCCTCAGTGCAGACGTAATTAATTTCGTCTTCCAGATCAGAAGTAGAGCCTCTCCGTAGCCTACAGGACTGGCCTGAGGTGGTGACTCAGACCCAGGTCTCTGAAGCTCCTGACTCTCCAGACTCATTGTGCTCATCCTGGTCACCTGTCCCTTCCTGTGCCTCCACTGCCATCTGAATGCTATATTTACCTGCAGCCATGTCTCACCTCACCGTTCAGTATCTGTGCTTTAACGTGTCACATAGGTCTGCAATTCAGCATGTCCCAAATTGAACTCATCACCTTCTCTCAAGGACCCAGGACCCGACATTCTTCTGTCTCAAGATAGCCACCCCGGAAACAGACCCTCTTTACTTCTCCCCTCAACCACTGCCCCACATCCTCTGGTTCTAAGGGCTATCATCTCACGTCTGGTGCCTGTGGTCTGCTGGCTGCTGAATCTGCTCTCCTCCTCTGCTGCCTGTGGCTGGATTTCCCTTCATGCCATGTGGGAGAGTTCCTGAGGCACAAGGCTTACCGCATTGTCCTCCTTGTTAAGGCTCTTGGAGAATGACTGCAAATGCTTAGCGCTCTTCATTGTTGCAAACCTCTCCCTCCATCAACCCGCTGCACCTTAAAACTCCCTGTGAGGTATCGCCAAGCGCTCCTCATCTTCCAGAGAAAATCGGGCTGCTAGGACCCAGCAAGATGGCCCATCAGGTAAGGACACTGTGCAAACCTGATGACCTGACTTCGATGCCCATAACTCCATAAAGGTGAAAGGAGGGCCCTCTGTGGTGTCCTCTGACCTCAATATGCATACCTGTGCATGCACACACATCCCTACACACATACACACACACACACCAATAATGATAAATTAATAAACAGTTTAAAGAAGAAAAAAAAAAGAGGTGCTGGAAAGCTAAGAACAAGACTGAACCAGCATCTCCATGGGTCCCTTCTGTTCTATGGAAAATGCCTCAGCCCTATGCAGGCTCACTGGGTCCCATCCCATCCCATCCCATCCTGCTCTCACCCACCCCACTCTTTGCTCACAAGCTCAGCCCGTAAGTCCAGAATGAAGACTGAGGCTTTTTTTAAGACAGGTTTTCACGTACCCCAGGCTGGCCTGGAATTCATTCACTGTGTAATTGAGAATGACCTTGAACTTCTGCTTCTCCTGCCTCTGCTTCCTGAGTGCTACCATCAAGTGGTTTATGAAGGACTATGGGGATGGCTCTGGGGGTAAGAACGCTTTCTGCTCAGGCTCAAGGACCCAAGTTCGGATCCCACACATTCACATAAAAAAAAAAAGCCAGGCATAGCCAAGCAGACCTGACTCCAGCACTGGAGCTGTCAGGAAGCCACTGGTCAGCCAGTCTAGATGAAGACCAGTGAGTTCCAGGTTGGGTGAGAGACCCTGTCTACAGAAAACAAGGCAGAGAGAGCAATCGAGGAAGGTACCAGCCTCTGCCTCTGGACCCTACCTACACACGTATGTGCACACATACATATACCATACACATGGGTACACCACATGCACACAAAGTGCAGGAAACTATACACACGATGGGAAACGGGACTACACACCCCACAAAAGAAGCCACAAGACCGTGAGTGCCCCCACTCTGCAGTAGCTGTGGAGCAGCCTGGGAGGGGAATGACAGAAATCACACACGCGTTGTTCCATTGTTTGCGGAGTCCACTGCAGATCATTCTCCTGGCGTTCATCTGGCCTCACCTTGATGCACCCCTCCCCTCTGCACTCCTGAGGACCACAGGGATAGACAGGAACCCAGAGGAGCAGATCGCACCAGCTTCCCATTGCTTCTTTCTTTGGCTCTTTAAGGAGTCCGCGCCCTCTTCTCTGACCCACCGACTGCCCACTGCCAAGGCTGAAGTCTAATGAAGAATACAGAAGCTGGTGGTGTGGACCAGAGATAGAGCCTGCCTAGCATGCAGGCGGCTTTGGGTTCCATCGCCAGCAAACAGAGTCACCCAAGGCTCCATCAGTGCCCGCACAGGCAGGTGAGGCAAGGGCATGAGAGTTGCCTGCTGCCCCCACAGTGGGCCTTTAGAATGAGGAGGCTGGCGAGTGGAGAGGGTTAAGGAGCCAAGCCAGCAGCCCACACGAACACCGTCCATGCTGCATTCCTGGCTGTTTCTATCCTGTGAATTTAAATGCATTCTGTCATACTGAGTTATGTCACCTGGAGGAAATGCTCAACCCGGCAACGTTTTTAAAGATTATTTTTTAGATCACCTATCACTATCCATTTGAGGAACGATTGTTCAATCTGAAAAAATAAATTCAAAACTGTCCCCATCTAAGCAAGATGGAAAAATAACTTTCCCTATTCTTCCCCTCCCTTTCTTTTCATTTTTTTAAAAGAAAGCTTATTTCTGAAGGACAGATTTGAAAATTCATTTTCACCTTGACATTCTGGCTGGATCTGAGCATGTAAGCTGAATATTCGGCCCTTATCATTTGGACAGACAACTGAATGGACAGGCATCTGTGTGACCTCGGGCAATTCATTTAACCTCTCTGAGTCTTAATAGCAATTGTTAACCTCCAATAACAATACTGACCATGGTCATCAAATGAGCTGATGTCCAGGACAGTCCTTGAACATGAAACGGGGGCAAGGTGTCTGTTCCACTCAGCTTTCAATTCCTTAAGGGCAAGAAGCAGCTCTGGTCAGTTTTGTACATGACGGCGGTGGGCTGCATACCAGACCTAGAACACACGGAATGCTTAGTATTAATTAATGTATGTTAGGTGGATGAATATATGCATACATGCATAGATAGATAGATGGGTGAATGGACAAATGGACAGGTGGGTGAGTAGGTGAGGTGGATGGATGAACAGATGGGTGATTAGGTAAAGATGGATGGACGGACGATGGACAGATGATAGATAGATGGGTGAGTAGGTTAAGATGGATGGATGGATGGATGGATGGATGGATGGATGGATGGATGGATGGATGGATGGATGGATGGATGGACAGACGGACAATGGACAGATGGTAAATAGATGGGTGAGGAGGTGAGGTGAATGGATGGTATCTTCGTGTGCTTTCTGTTGCTGTGATAAACACCATAACCAAAGCAACTTGGGGGGAAAGACTTTATTTTGTGTTACAGGCTACAATCTATCACCAAGGGAAACTAAGGCTGGGACCTGGGGCAAAATCTGAAGCAGGGGCCATGGCAGAGTGCTGATTACTGGCTTCCTCCATAGCTGTGCCCAGGCCCAGTAGCCTGGAGATGGTATTACCCATAGTGGGCTGGGCCCTCCTCTATCAGTAAACCATCAGAAAATGTCCCGCAAACATGCACACAGGCCAATCTGATGGAGACAACTGTTCATTTGAGATTTGAGAGTCCCTCTTTCCAGGTGTGCCAAGCTGACAATAAGGTTAGCCATCATGAATGGGACTGGTGGATAGATGGGTAGATGGATGTCTGGATATTCAGGCAGATGGTTGGTTGCATAATAAAAGATGGATGGAAGCAACCATGTACAAAAAAAATGGCCAAAAGCAAATAAATAAGGAGCCTTGATCTGCAGTGTCCTCCAGTTTCCAAAGAGTTAATATTTGCACCGAGGTTTAGTTTAAGCTTCTAACATAGTGTGGCTACATGTAGTTGGAGCACATAAACTGCTCTTAAGAGTCTAGAGACCAACATATGAACCAGGCAGGGGATGGGAGGAAGGTAGGAGAAAAAGAATCCAAAGGAGGAAAGAAGAAAGCAGAGGGAAGGAGAGCCATGAATGACAGTCTACCACAGAGGGACAATAAAAGTGCCAGAGAACACGAAGCCCACCGCGGGTATAGGGAGCTCCCAGCCTGCTGTGGACTAAACCCAGCCCAGATCCTGCCCACTGGAGCAGACTATCTCTTAAGGACCAGGCTGGGAGGGGCTCTCTAGCCCTAGACATTGACCCTCCATTGGCTTGAAGAATGAGATCCTCTTCTTCAATGCCCACTTGAAAGCACAGCGTCCCTGTCTGCTGATGCTTATGAGCCTAGACTGCTGGGCACAACCCAGGTGAACTGCACAGAACACCCTAGAACCACCCCCCCCCAGCCACCCCATAACACAGACACTCATCATGCCTGGGGCAAAGGCAAAGGGCTTGTAGCACCCTTCCACAGGGAGTGATTTCCAGAGCTGTTGCACACTTGTCCCTGCAGGTCTGGAGCTCAGAAAGGAGAGGGGTGACGGGTCTGACCCTGACTCTGTCCCAGGCAGCTTGCATACCTAGGAAACCTCCCACTTACTCTGAACTGTATGTGCTTACCTATAAAAACAAGGTGATTCACCTGTGTAGGCAGCAGGCACAGGAGGTCTTCAGAAATCCATCAGCTCAAGGCCGTGTTAGTTTCTGATGACTTCTAGAAGACCAAGTGCATCTGTTTTTGACGTTCTATGAAAGTCTAATCATTTCTTGTATTAATTTAAATCTTATAGGAATGGCTTTATTTTCAAAGGACATTTACTTTGAAAGCTGTTTTTGTTGCTGGTGTTGTTTGTTTTTGTTTTTAATGCAGCAACGTTAGCTCCTGGATCACCTCCCTATCCGATATTACCAGTGTATATGCGTTTAAACCCACTCTTGTGAGGAAGAAAAACAAAAACAAGTCATACATCTGGTTGACTGTTTCTCTGGGGCTCCAATCCCTTTCAGAAGATAAAACTAAAATTTAGAGTTTTCTCCCCAAAGAAAAGAGGAAAACACTCACTGGTTTCTGCTATAATGGGAGAGGGCAGGGGGCAGGGGGTGGGTTGTGAGTCTAACAGCCAGGACCATACCTGTCACTAAGGTTCCAGGCAATTCTTCAAGAGCCACCTTCAGAGTTCTTAGTCAATGCAGAAAATAGCCAGTAGCCACCCAGACACTCCCTGGACTGGAGCGTGAAGAATGCCCTGAACAAATAGATCTTTTGATGAAATACAAGCAATTAAGTTAAAAGTCCTATCAAAAGCAGTCTGTCACTCAGCAGCCTGACACTTAATTGAATTTCTTTTTCCATAGCACGGCTCCTTTTCCCTGAGAAACAGGTTCATTCACCCCAAGATCAAATTTCTCTACCCCAGAAACCAATGATAGTCAATCAACTAATTGGCACGGGGAAGTTCCCATTTTTTTAAGTTCCCCAGTAAGGTTAAGAATTAAATTTTATGATGCTTGTTGCCTGATACACATCAGTCTGTACTTAAACCCCTCTTCCTCAGGGTACATGGGAGCCAATGGGAGCCAGTGGTAGGAGATGGGGAATCCATTCGACCTAGATTCAAGGCAAGTTCCAACTTAATCCTGAGTTTGCTGTGTCAGGTTGGGAGCATTTTAATGCTCTCTGTTTTTTGTTTGTTTGTTTGTTCCAGCTATAATGGAAGGGGAAGACTTCAAAGGCTGCTTCTAGCTTAAAGTCTTATGTTTTATGATCCAGAGGCCAGGGCAACAGCATAGTCCCTGTGACTCCCAATCCAGCCAGCACATGCCTGATTTCCCGTGCTGAAGATGCAGCTGCAGGCTCACACCCCACATTCCCTGAGCACATCCCATGCACATATTCTCAGGAGCGCTTCTTGTAGCTCACAGCTGCAAGCCCCCTCATGCTCATTTGGCCCTACATGTGCGTGCATACTCTGTACTGTACCCAGGTACACATTGACACACACCCTCACGTACACAAGAAATATACATGCACGCATGTGCACACTGTTACACATGCCCCTCATAGAAAGTCCTTCACATATACATCCTCCTTACACACACATACACACACACACACACACACACACACACAAACATGTGACCAGGGAGAGAGCAGGTGCTCTAATGCTGTAGGCACACCTGTCCCACTCATCCTGACATGCAAAACCTGTGTGGCCCCTGACTGCCTCCCACGGGGCTTCACACACATGTACACAATCCATGTTTCACACTCCAGGACCCCTCTCCTCTGATGTCACATATGCCTGATCCCCGAAGGTTTCCCAGACTTGGGAAAAGGACTAGCTAGGTGGCCTTGAGACCTGCAAAAACCTGTCCAGAAACCACCAGGACCTTCCAGGACTATCTGTGTCCTAAAGGCCCTCTCATGTGCTACGGTTCCCAAGTGCATCCTGGGCTCCAGAAGAGGGAGCATAGAGAACCAGGGGGACACTGTCCCCAAGACACTTTCATTCCAGGCAGTCCCCTGCCCCACATAGGTCTGCTCAGCCCAGACTCTCTAGAGGGTAGTAAGAACATGTCAAGGGGTCTCTCTCTTAAGAGGTGGCATGTTGTGACATCATGGTCAAGGCGTCTGTGGATGAGTCCTTACAAAACCTGGTGAAGCCTTGGTATGAACAGGAACAGGAAGGCAGAGCCTGCTCCTGCTGGCTGACAGATGTGGGCTGCTCACTTAACCTCAGTAGCATCTACAAATGGGGCCAATGGTTTCCACTGGCCAGGCACTGGCAAGAAATGCAGAGTTGTCATACAAGTTAAAAGGGGCTCCTGACCCCAGCTCTCCATGTTACGCCTGCTTGGCAGAACCTTCAGGATCCACAGAGGGCAGGAGACCTGAATGCTGGTGAGGAATCAGGGCTCCAGAGGGAATGGGGGCTGGGGGCTGCCTCTCATGCTCTTGAGCAAAGGAGCTGGGAGTAAGCCTGGGAGTGGGTGAGGCTGAGGTTGGGGCCAGCAGGGAAGGAGAGGACCACTGAGTGGGACCAATGATGGAATCCCTCCCCCATCCCTCTAGGGCCCCCTTCAGAGGGGGTGCAAGGATGGCTTTCTCTGCAGGGCTACGAGCTAGGCCAGGGTGGTGGGGGCTGGAGTGGGCACATCTGAACCCGAGCGAATGCTCTCTGCAGCTGATACCTTCTGTTTAGCTCGTCCCCCTGTCTCTGTTTTCATGTTTTCCTCTCTCACGCTGGCTGTGTGGAGCACATCTCTCAGAAAAATACTTGCTTTTGAAAGCTGTTGCCATAACAACCACTTCATTACACGGCAGGCCCAGTATCTCAGAAATGCAGAATCTTTCCTTAAAAGCGTGCGCTGCACATCAAAGGGGAATGGGAGCTCATTATTTTTACATTATTTTGCAGGCAAATAGATATTTTCCAATACACATTTCTTTTCTAAGTTGATTTTCTTGTTCAGTGGAAATGCACATTTCTTTTTTAACGCTTTCCTGCCTGCAGGGCTCTAGGCCTGGAATCCCCACTTCTCAGAGCAGTAGGGAGAAAGCAATTCTTTGCTGGGCTCACCATCCCTGGATCCTCCACGCTGTAGCTTGGGAAAAGTGGTTCGCTCTAATTCACAATTTGCTATGCCCAGAAAGTCTAGAAAAGATAGGCTTTGGCAGTTTTTCACCCATCAGCCTTCACCGGCCAGGCACTGTTCAAGACAAGATTTCAAAACCAGTGCAGCTAATGACTTACAGAGTCAAATTGAAGTCAACCCAATAAGCAAGCCCAAAGAACCCCCATGTGGGGATGGAGACAGGTCCAGGATTCTGTCTTATGAATGAGAGGGTGGCCTGAGTCTCGCAGTTGCTGCGAAGAGATGCCCTACCTCATCTCTCACCCTCTGTTTGCCTGTGGTTTCCTTGTTTGGCTCTCTGCTGCTCTGACACGGCCTAGAACGGTGCTGGGTCCTGTAGGTGCCACAGCAGTGCCTGCTGAATGGACGGTGAGGGTGCTGCAAGCATTCTGTAAGGAAGGGATTTCCATTGTCATTCATTGTAGACCAGGAGTGATGTGAAGATTGATAATGACAACAGATCTGGGGACAGGGCTGCCTAGAATTGTAAGATTATAACAACTAACATCTTCAGCTTCTCATTAAGTATGATATGATTTTTAAAAACACAGAGGGGATTGCAGAGATGGCTCAGTGGTTAAGAGCACTGGATGTTCTTGCAGAGGACCCAGGTTCTGCTCCCAGCATTCCCCATGGATGTAGCTCCAGTTCCAATGCCCTCTGCTGACTTCTACCAGTATTGCATGCACATGGTGCATATACAAGCAGGTAAAAGACCCATTTGCATAAAATAAAAATGGATGTCTTAAAAAAAATACATGAGGCTGGGGGCCCCCAAGAGTCTCCTGTCTCTGCTTTCCAAGTACTAGGATTACAAGTTGTGCACTGCTGCACTTGGATTTTTTATGTGGGTGCTGGGGTCAGGTGTTCATGCTTGCTTAGCAAGCACACACTGAGTCATCTCTTCTCCATAGCAGCCAGTAGTTCATGAGAAATTATCATGTGACCTTATAAACTCCTAGGACCCTACCATTACCCTAAAATGCAATCATTTTAAGTGACTTGCCTGGGGCATCACAGACATTGAGTGGGAACTGAACCCAGAACCTGATGGCTCCAAAGTTCCTGGCATTGTTGGGAACCTCTCTCTCTTAGATGACCACAGGCTCACCAGACAGTCAATTGCTAAACTAGGCCAAAGGGGGATAGAGAGCTCCGAGATGCAGCAGTAAATGCTCCCAGCGGGCTGTACTGGCCTCTTAACGGTCTTGTATTTGACCCATTCCCCACCTAATCATGGCAGCCACGCCAGATCTTCCTTTAATTTTAATTCCTCCTTACATGAAAAACAAGAGAAAATGGCTACACGTGAGGGGTAGTCAGTTCATGTGCTTCAAAACAACGCCACTTCTGTGGCTTGCTTCCTGAGCCCAGGTTGAGCCGCCTCCAGGTAGGTGTCTTGTGAATAGAATTCCCCTGCTCTGACCGCCCGGCTGTGGGCCTGAGAATTCCTGTTCGGAGGACTTTTCTAGCCCATGTTGAGTCTGAGTCTGGAGAGCGAGCTGAGGTCTGACCAGTCCTGTGAGCCCAGCAGACAAAGCAGCCAGGGGAAACACAAAAGGCCTTTGCAGCTTGTCCTTCAGCAAAAGGGACCGCCGAAGTGTCTCTCACAAGGGGCTGGACTCTCGGCTCACAGCAGAGCTGGTGGCCTGTAGGCTGGCTTTGGTGTCGGTCTCTGCCCTCCTGGGAAAACCCCCTTCACCTCCCAAGCCCCACAGTCTGTGATATACTGACCACACTCTGGACCTTATGCAGGTCCCGAAGACACTGGACAAGAGTGAGACAGAGTCCAAAGACTGAACCCCCATGCCCAGTCCCCCAAGAGGCCTAGGTCTGGTGGTCCAGTCTCATGGAGTCCTCGGTTCTTGACAGTCACCCACTGAGTGGACTAGACAGTCTCTGTTCGCTACATTCTTGTTTTGTTTTTTAACAAAAGACAAAAACCTTGGACGTAGGTTATAGCTCAGAGGTAGAATTTCTGTCTGTCAAATGCAATGTCCTGAGTTCAATCTCCAATACTAAAGAAAACAAAACCAAAAGGCTAAATCTTGTCAACTCTCCTTTGTTCTCTTAGGAGAAACTGAGTTTTCAATCTATTAACCAATTTGTGTATTTTTAAGGGCTTTTTCCTGTAGGTTGGGATAGCCTGGAACTTACATATAACCAAGACTGGCGCTGAATGTTTGACCAGCTCCTGGGTTCTGTGATTATAGGGGTGTACCATTGTGCCCTGGTTTCCTCGCTCTCAGATATTTACACTCAAGGTCTGTTGTCCGGCTTTTCTTCAGAATCAGTTTTTAACACCTTCCTGGCTCCTTCACTAAAAATATATTTAGTATCTGTCCAGAAAATAATGAACAACTCTTTCCCACTGAAGTTCCTATCATGGGGGGGGGGTGAACATCCCATCTTCCCGGGTTTCACACCCCTGACTTATGGCTTAGAACAACCATCCTTCTGCTGTCTTCTGGTACTTTCCGAAGCAGCTCAATGCCTGTGCTGTAAAAAGCCACTTCATCCTGGGCCCACTGCTTACATTTGGTGACTATGTCCCTCTAATGGATGCACACGTGTCTATTGTGAGCACTGACATAAAAGTCACCATGGAGACATAGCCACAATGGCTAATTAGACAAAAGAGTGCATCTCTCAAGCCTTGACAGGCAGCATGGATGCAATAAATGTGCATATGAGTCAATCATATGCCTTCCCATCCCTCACTCTCTCTCTCGAAACATCCAGAGATGGTCCTGCGCAACATGACCTTTTAATGGAAGCAGACTTTTAACCCACTGGCCAGACCCTTCCTGATCCTCAACCACAGGCTTTGTTTGGATACTGGCACATGTCCACAAGGCACCTGGGGGTGCGAGGGCACTCTAGATGTAGTTCAGTCGGTAGAGTGCTTGCTAGCATGCACTGGATTCTGGGCTGAACCTCCAGAGCCAGTACGTAATAAACAGAGCCATGGCACATGCCTGTAGTCCCAGCATGGAGGAGCGTGCAGGGGCATCAAGGAGCTCAAGGTCATCCTCAGCTACACACAGATTTTGAAGCCACCCTGATGGAGGTTGGGGGGTAACCAGTCCCTGGGGTACTTGTCCACTACCACATTTGCATCTGCATGCTAGGCTGCCTACTCTGGCCCCTCCTGCTTCCTCTCATCCAATACTAGGGACCGCAGGCAAGCTCCAGGCTAAGTGGTCCTTGTCCTCTTCCTTCCATCACCCAGCCTGGCTCAGCCATCAGTCATCCCATGGGCGACACCCAGCACCTATACTGATTTCTTTGGGGATGTAAAGCAGGGCTTTTCTTCTTGGGCACATGCCTGAGAAGGCTGGGGTAAGGGGTCCTAACTACCCACACTCTAGAGAGAAGCTTTCCTTCAATCAGGAAAACAGAACCCCAAGGTAACACATTCACCAGATCCTGGAGGTGAGAAGGAGCTGCCATCCCTCTGAAGACTGTGAAGGGTCTGTGGTGATCAGTGCAGCTATCAATGCCAGGGAAGCTGCAATCACTTAGAAGGCAAGCTTCCAGGCACAGCTGTGAGGAATTACCTTGATTAGGTTAACCGAGGCAGGAAGAAGGTGTGTGCCATCCCCTGGGCTTGAAGAGAGAGCTAGCTAAGCACAAGCATGCGTGCTGGCTACTTCCCGAACAGGAATACTTCAAGCTCCTCGACTTCCCACCAAGATGGACTATACCCTTGAACTGTGATCTCAGATTAAACGCTCTCTCCCTTAGATTGCTCT
The DNA here is from genome assembly GCA_001685075.1 of Bramus lutescens. NCBI lineage: Eukaryota > Metazoa > Chordata > Mammalia > Rodentia > Cricetidae > Bramus > Bramus lutescens. The sequence continues at coordinate 9,587 of LOEQ01013359.1, read as the reverse complement.
TGCCAGAATATTCTATCACAGCAATGGGAGACAGCAACAGACGTGACCCAGAAGTTTCTCCACCTTCTTCTGGTCTTTCTCCCACCATAACCCTAAGCTGAAGGAAAAATGTCCAGAACACAGGTCAAAACCCTTAAACCACTATCCTCACACCCGTCTCAGACACATTAAGAGTTCAAAAGGCACACATGGGGTGAGGTTTGAGGCTGGACAGATGGCTTAGCCAGAAAAGGCTGCTGAGACCCAGACAACATTACACATTGACGACAAATAATTGCTAGCAATGTCACTCGGTTCCCAAACAAAACTAGGCACAGTGGTGTGGTGAATGTCTATAATCCCAACACTCGGGGGTGTAAGCAGCAAGATTAGAAGTTCTAGATCATTCTCAGTTTCACGGTAAGCATGAGCCCAGCCTCAACAAAAGAAAACAGGCAGACAAGAACATTACCTGTAAATGTAGGAGTGGAATGGACCCTACCGGAAATGGAGTCGTGTTTACAGAAATCACAGCTGTTGACACAGAAAGACAGGTCAACAATGGAGGTAGCTTGGGCATGGATGAGAGCGGAAGATGCTACTGTAGCAGAAACTGGGAGCACCACTGTAATGGCTGGTGTTAGCGCCAGCTTGACAAGAACCACCTAGGAGAAGGCCTAGTGAGCGACCTCTGCAGCGTCATTTTGACTGCCCATTTGGAAAGGAAGACCAGCCCACTGTGGGCAGCACCTTTCCCTGGCTCAGACCTTGGGCTATGGAAATGGGGGTAGGGAGCTGAGTGACATGCATGCTTCCGGGTGTGGGCATGATGGTCATGACGAACTTGAACTGTAGCCTTGAAATGTGAACCAGGGTTAATCTCTCTCCCTTAATTGTCAGTGTTTTTATCTCAGCAACAAGGAAGGAAGGAAGCTGAGGCAAGGGACTTGTGAGGCTAGCCTGGGCTACATGAGCAAACCTATCTCAAACATCTGAAATTAAAATGTTTCTGTGGGCTGTTAAGATTGCTCAGCAGAGGGCTGGAGAGATGGCTCAGTGGTTAAGAGCATTGCCTGCTCTTCCAAAGGTCCTGAGTTCAATTCCCTGCAACCACATGGTGGCTCACAACCATCTGATATCTGATGCCTCTTCTTGCCTGCAGGCATACACACAGACAGAATACTGTATACATAATAAATATTTTTTAAAAAGAAGATTGTTCAACAGAGGCTGCAGAGACGGTCAGCGGTTAAGAGCACTGGCCGTTCTTCCAAAGGACCTGGGTTCAGTTCCCAGTGCCCACATGGCAGCTCACAATTGTCCGTAACTACAGTTTCAGAGAATCTGGCACCCTCACATAGACATAAATGCAGGCAATACACAAATGTATGTGAAATAAAAATAAACAAATCTTTAAAAATAGAATAGCTGGATCAGCAGATAAAGGTACTTACTGCCAAACATAATGACTTAGTTTGATCCCTGGAGCCCACATAATGGAAGGAGAAAACTGAATCTCAAAAGTTGTCTTCTAACCTCTACACAAATATCATAACATGTGTCCACACACATCCACACAAAATGAAATTAATGTTTACAAAAAATATGATTCTCAAGGAAACTCAAATAAAAGCCACGTTGGATACTCACATACCTACTAGAATGGTTTTCCAAGACAAAACCTTGCTGTAAAGGCCAAGCTGCCCTTGCTAGAGTGCACCCTGCCTCAGCCTCTTGAGCAGCTGAGACCCCAGCCCATGCCACAGCATGCTCCAATACAATGGCAGGAGTTGGCAAGGGCACAGAGATTCTGGAGCGTTCACCTGTGCACTGCTGGGGTTGTAGCCTATTATGGCTGCTAGGAAAGTGGCATGGCGGTTTCTTAAAAACTTTGACCATCTACCCCACCAGCTTGCAACCCCGACTGGGGATACCCATGCAGGAGGAAATAAAACTCATGCCCACACAAAACCTTGCATGCAAATGTTATAACAGCTTAATTCAAACCTCAGACTGGGCAATAATCTTTACCTGGGGACTGTATAAGCTAACCATGGCGCATCTACACTATGGGCCCCGCCACCAACAGGCATCTCAAATGCAAAAGTCAAACTTGCAAGACCAGTCTTCTCTATGAAAGACAAGGTTTTCCAAGAAAAAGCAAAACTCTGGGTACTAAAAACAGATGAGTGGCAGTTAAAATCCAGGTGGGGAAGGAGGGGCCTAAAGGACTCAGCTCAAAGTCTGGAAGAAAGTCCACACAACATGAGGGCTGGAGGAGAGAGCCTTTCTGAGTTCTAAAAGTAGAAAATGATCGCCAGTACTCACATGCAAAGCTGGACTCAGGGCTGGAGAGATGCCTCAGCACACTGACTACTCTTCCAGGAGACCTAGGTTCAAGTCCCATGACCCATGTCAGGTGGCTCACCATTATCCAGTTCCAGGAGATCTGACGGCCTCTTCTGGCCTCTGCAGGCACTGCACACATAGTGTGCACAGCCATGCATGCAGACAAAACACTAATACACATTTTAAGAAAGAGGTAGAGGAAGGGGAAGAAGAAGGGAGGGAGGGAGGGAAGGAAAAACTGGACACAGCAGCATATGACTGTGACCCTGCACTGGGAAGTAGAAATGGGACTATACTTGATGCTCACTGGCCAGCAAGGCTAGCCAAATCGGAAAGCTCCAGGTTCATCGAGAGACCCTGTCTTAAAGAATAAGGTGAAGTGGATGGAGAGATGGCTCATGGGTAAAAGTGAATCATCACTTGCAGAGAACCTGAGTTCAGTTCCTAGTGCCCAGGCCTAGAAGTTCACAACCACCAGTAACCTCAGCTGCAGGAGGCTCCAACATCTTCAGCCTCCCTGGCCCCTGAATGCAATCACACACACACACACACACACACAATTAGAAATAAATTTTTAAATAAATCTTCTTTAATTAGGTTTAAATAACAATTGAGGAAGAATCCCCAGGTCAACCTCTGGCTCCCACATGCATGCATGCACATACTCATGCACCCATGAACACACATTCACACCCATGAACACATATTCACACCCATGCACCCATGAACACATACTCACATCCATGCATCCATGAACACACACATACATGCACCCTTGAGCACACACACACACAAACACACACCCATGAACACACACACACAGAGTAAAAGCCCTTTGGGGGCCTCCATCCTGAGTTGAGCTGAGACTATACTCTCCTGTGGTGAGAAGGTGGTGGGAAATGGTCAGGTATGGAAAATAATCTGCAAATTTGAATTTGCATGGCTAGGGATCTTCACACTCCTACTTGGGAGCAAGAATCTTTTACTTACATTGAGCCTTTCATGGTCAGTGAAATGATGCAGGAATGGTCTTAAGCACATCACCAATGGTCATGTTCAGTTTCAGCCTGTTCTCATCTGAGGGCTAAGCAGCAGCTGGGAAATATAACCTCTGATGTGGTAACTGGCCCTCCTGCCATTTGGAGGAAAGGGTTCCATCCAGACGCCTCTACTTGGCACCACAGACTCAGATGGCAGGCAGGCAGCATCCTTGGGCAGCTCAGAATAGGCACCAGTATGGGGTCCTCCTTCCTCTGACCAACCAGCAATGTCTTCCAACACACCAGTATGCCTGGCTCAGGTCTAAGGTCAGCGCTCTGGCAATTAGGTGCTTCCAAGACTCCCACAGCGACACACTGCACGTGGCCAGAGCCCTGCATTGGGGGTTCGTCACTCCCTGTGAAGACAGGAAGTAGCCCACCATGGAGCCCTGCTGCAGAAGGAGGCGTGCTGAAAGTTAATGCAGCCAGGTGGGCAGTGAGACCTCTTGCCTTCCAGACAAGACCGAGGGGTCAGGGGAGGGTGCCAGCCTCCCTTCTGCTTTGTGAAGAAGCCTCCGACAGGCCAGCAAAATGACTCAGCAAGTAAAGCCAACTGCTGCCCAGCCTAATGACCTAAGTCTAATCCCTGAGATATGAAGGGCAGAGGGAGTGGACAGACTCTCAAAAACTGCCCTCTGGCCTCCTCACGTGTGCCATGACATACATGTGTTCATGGCTACGAGCACATAAATAAATAACTATAACTTTTCAGAAAGCGGTCCCTACCACTTGGTGCTCGTTTCTGTTGTGGACATTAAACGGGAAGGTGGAGTCTGTCTGCAAGGCCGGGGAGGGGGCAGGCGTAGCCAGGCTTGAGCAGCGGTGCCACCTCCACCTTGCTCACTGTGTGGCCTTGGAAAAAAAACTGTCTGAGCCTCTTTGTTCCTCTGGCAGGAATGACTGTCAACTTCACACCCTCAAGGGAGGAAGAAATGTGGCCATAGTTGGCTAAGTGTCTGACATGGCGCCTGACCCTTAGAGAGCCCAGTTCATCTTGGGCCCTGACACTAACATCATGAACATTCCTTTGCCAATCCTGTAGGGAGGAAGCAAAGCTGAGGGGGTCAGGGGCCTCCAGGACACCTTGTGCCTATAGGGAATCAGCCCAGCTGCATCCCCTGGTTAGATCTAATGTGATTGTACATTCCTATATGGGACCACTGGGGGCTTGCATCCCCACACTGAGCCACAATGACTTCACACATCACCAGATCAGACCACTGGCCCACCCCTCTAGGGAAGGAAGCAAGAAGTTTGTCTCAGTGGGGTGATCCAGACTACAGGAATTAAAGTCACTATATTTCAAAGAAAAGGATGGCATATAGCCTGAAGCGGTCCCTGAGAGAACACTAATGTGACCGAAAGAAACAACAGTCCAGAAAGCTGAAGGTGCCATCCAGATGTCCCACGACACTTCATGAATGTCACTGAGCAACAAAACCGGAGAGGCCTTTGAAGGTTAGATGACCTGGGCCAGATGGATGTGGTTGTTATGGGACAAAGCCACCCCTAGCAACAGCTCCCCGGCTCCAGGTCTGGTACCCAACCTCCAAGCACTGGCTCCCAGTCACACCCCTGTCCGGCTGGGCAGAGATCTCACAGCTCTGCTGTGTGCTGCTCCAGACGCTCCAGGGAGCTGATGCAGAGCTCTGTTTTTGTGTCACACCCGTGACCACAGCTGAGTTAAAGAGAACGTTCACAGTCATTGTGCTCAGAAACCACACACGAGTTCTCTCTACCGGGGTTTCGGAATGAATTGGGGTTCCAACTCTCCTCCCCCCAATCGCATGCCTGTGCAAAGTAACCTTTTGAAGTGAGTCTAATAATTAGTCATCGTGGCCTAGTTAAAGAAAACAATATGTTCTCCAGTTGCACTATGTTTCCAGTGAGAGACGGACACCAAACCGTAGCTTTCGCCCTGCTTAGAGAATGCTGCCAGCTGGTCCTGCACCTGCCTTCTGCCTCCCCTGGTTTGGTCTTCAGCTATACTGCTTCCTAGATGCACCCCCCAACTCTGCCACATCCCATTCCCGCTTCCATTCTGTGGGCTGAGCACCACGATGCTTCAAGTCCACATGGCTCCAAATCCTCTTTACAAGACAGACATTTTGCCTCCGCTTGATATTCTGAAGGATCCCAGCCCCCAGCTGCTACTCAGCTCCAGCCGCTGCCCACTTTCTCCTGCCCCAGCCACGCTGCCTGTTTGCACTTTCCTGCATAGAACAAGCTCAGTCCTATCTCAGGGCCTTTGCATGTGAGATTTCCATTTCTGAAACGTTCTGAGTGCCTAGCGGATCTCAGTTCGACCATAACTTTCAGTCACATAGTTCCCTGTAGCAAACAGCACCTTCAAGGCAGTTGCTGCAGATTCCAATTTCACATTAAATGCATCTTTGCTATTTTATGGTTCCTAGACACATAGAAATATGAGTTTGAGAAGGGCAGGAAGGCTGTATCTTGCCCACCACAGCTAGAAAGGATGTGAAGGGGTTTGATGGAGCTGGGGAGATGGCTCAGTCAATGAAGTGCTCATCAGGCAAACACGATCACCCAGGGTATAAGAAGACAACTGACCTCAGCCTCTGGCCTCCTCACTCACAGGCCCACACCCACACAAACACATATATACACACCCATACAACCTTACTCATCTGCCCCCCACATACACACACACACACACACACACACACACACACATAGGTTCTACTGACCTGGGCCCAGAGGATTCAGCTCACCTCCCTTGGCCCATGAAGTACTGTTTTCCAAACTGTCAAGAGTTTGCTATCCAAACCCCCAAGCTGCCCACTCTGCCCATTTGCAGCTTCCAAGACACTGATTGAATGAATTTAGCCCCTGCCCCCTTACACACACACACACACACACACACACACACACAACCACTGTCAGATGTCCAAGTAATTTTGAAGGGAGATGTGTCCCAGACGCCAGTCAGAAGATCCTTAAGCATCTGTCCCACTGAACGAACCCCTCCCTATTGGGCTGATCTACCCACAACAGAGGCCACCTGGCAACAGAGGCCAGGGAGGTGCTGCCCTCTCGTGGTGCGCCGCTGCTTAACAGCAGCGGGCTTCCCTAATTGACGCCAGCCACCTAGTGACATCCTCATCACCATGTCCGCGCGCGCGGGGGTGGGGGGTGTCCTCAGACACCTTGTTTCAGTCTCTGATGCTGCAATGACCTTTTCTTCACGAACAGAGCATAATCAGTGTTTTCTAAACTTCAGATCTTTGAGTACCACCATCTTTTCGCCCTTCCTATTTGTGTGCCACCTTGATTAAATGTATTTATGAAAATAATAGACTGTAAAAGAGAACCTTGAGGGGCTGGGTATGCAGTTAAGCTGTAGGGTGGCTCTTGCCCAGCAATCTATGTCCTCAGTTTGAAACCAAGCACCACAGAAACAACAGCAAAAAATAGCAACTTGAGTTCCCACAGTACATGGAAAAAATTTTTTCATTTGCCATAATGGAAAAGGGACAAACGGATAAGGGGGGGGTAAACTGAAAACAAAATGAGGACTATGAACATTTAAAAACAAGCCCAGCAAGACAGTTCATGGTTCCTGGCACAACGCCTAACAACCTGACTTCAATCTCCAGGACCCACATGGTGGAAAGAGAGAGCAGAGGCTTCATGTGTGCCCACACATTAAATAAATAATTTAAGACCACTCTGAAAATTAAATTAAAACATAGACATCCCCATGTTGCAAACAAAAATAAGCACTGGCTTCCTGGGTTCAAAGTGACCAACACAGATAAGGTTCTGGGCTGCAAAAGCACTTCGGACCTGCTGAGAAACCATTGTTTGCAGGGCTACATTATCTGCAATGCAATAAAGGCAGAAATGTCAAACAAAAAGGAAAACAGAAAAACAATCACTTGGAAACTTGTTTCCTAATCACTCAAATCAAAAGGAAGAAAACGGCAATTATAGGCTATTCAGAACATAATGGGGGCTGAAATTCAGGTAGAGAAACTTGGGGGGTGTAACCAAACCATTTGTTCCCATCGCTCTGTGAGGTTTTGTCATTAAACAAGGAAGAAAGAAAGTAATGAAGCCTCTAACTCAAGAGAGGAAACAAGCAATGGGGTAAACCTGGGGAGGAAAGCAAAAACAAAGCTTAAATCCATGAGGCAGAACACCTAAGAATCGGGATGGATGGGTCTCACATGTAGCTTCTTGTAAACAGTTGTGAGGGCCCCAGGTTATAAAGGAGCAGTTCAGAGAGGTGGGGGGGGAGGGAGAGAGAGAGAGAGAGAGAGAGAGGCGTGAAAGGAGGGGGGAGGAGAGAGAGAGAATACAACACAGAGACACAGAGACAGCATGAGAAAAGTGAAAGTGATTTAGTGCCCAAAACAGGGTACGGTTTTGAGAATAGTGGGGGTGGAGTCAAGAGCTCATGCTGGTCTTGCAGAGGACCCAGATCCCATGTCTAGAGGCTCACAACTCTGGTGGCTCAACAACAAAGGACCCCAGGCTCTCTTCTGTACCTCCAGGGTCATCCGTACTCACATATGCACAGAGACCGCTCAGACATATAATCAAAAATAAAACAGTTGTTAGTGCAAGAAATAAATCATGTGGTTCACAGTGAGTGTGAGCTGCACTTAGCATTCATCAGAGGCTTGGATAAGTGGGAGGCACTTGGCTCCTCCCTACCCTGGCTGATAGCTGCTGCCTGCTTGTCTCAGAACTGTGAGGGCTGGAGTTATAGGACGTCTGCTATGTGACTGAGCCGGTGATTAGAAAAGGGGGTACAGAATTTCCACGCGGTGGGGGCTAGGCAACATCCACCCAATTCCTCTTAAGGTTGCAATGACAAACCAAAGTTCAGTTCCCCAGGGAGAACCAATGAGTTTACTAATGTTACTTGCAGAGCCAGGTGGGGTGGGATGGGGGTGGCCGGGTGTCATGGGTGAGAGCATGGGAAACCATTAAGCAGCCACACAGGACGACAACTTCATGGCTGTGTAAATGATGCTCCCTCCCCTCCTCCTTCCTGATGCACAGATTTTCATTTCTGGAAAGCTGTTTCTGCATAGGCCTTCCACTCTCTGTGCCTATGTTTCCAACTGTCCATGGTGTCCCTTGGGAAGAGATGCAGGGCAGAGAGCAGATTGACTCTCACTTGCATTATGGATGCTATCTATGTATGTGGACAGGCCTGAGAAGCACTATCCAAACAGGTATACGTACATCCTTCTCTCTGCTCAGGTTACCATGGTGAGAGACCTCTCAGGTCCCAGGCTCAGAGAAGATGCTGGGAGCAGGCTGCGGGCTGGAGGACCACTCAAGACATCTTCCAGAAGCACCAGCACTCTGATCTTCTTTTGTCACTAATGGACTTAACATCTGCCTGCTGTGCTAATGTGTGTTTAGCCATTAAACGTCCTAAGAACCTACATCCTATGATGTGGTTTCCAGGGTGAATGAAGTGCTGCCGTTGCTTTCTCCACATGTGGCCTTTCAGGGGTCCGAGAATTGCACCCTGGGTCCCCTATCATGAAAAGGCACCTTCTGGGTTGTGTGGCGCAAGATTCAAAGCAGTTGCTGATGCCCTGCAGTGCCATGGCTCCTCCTGAACTGGGCTGCAGGCTTCACAAAAAGGGCATCTGTCACAAAAGTGATAGGATTTACCAAGACCCATTCTAAGCAGAACAAACCAGAACTTTCCATGGGGTGTTTCCTCACTTCCCTGCACACAGGGAACACTAGAACTCCACCCAAGGCATGGTCCTGCCCATGCAAGAAGCCTGCACTCTGAGACAGGACCTGGGTTTTCTCCCTAGCAGGGGTGGGAGTATGTTCCATGTTGGGAGAAAAGGAAATGCATACTGAAGCAGGGAGACGAGGGAAGTCCTCAGGACTGTGCATGAAGTTCTGTTCTCCTTCCAGGCTTGGCACCTGCAAGTGTGGGATCTCCTAGACCCCTGGAGCTACCATACTTTGAACAGTGAAAAGTCAATAAGAGTGGAATTTATCATTTCCTGGTGGCAGCTTTAAAAGCCAGGCCAAAGGGCTAGGGAGATGGCTCAGTGGGTAAGAACACTTGTTGCTCAAGCATGAGGGCCTGGGTTTGAATCCCCAGCACCCATGCAGAAAGTCAAGTGTGACCATATACAAACCTGTAGCTCCAGCACTTTGGAGTGTTGCGGGAGCTCCTTCCGCTCCTTCAGCCAATAGCCGCTGAGATAC
>LOEQ01013358.1:3783-15688 GCA_001685075.1 Bramus lutescens | reverse complement strand
CCTTGGACTTCCTACAGGGCAGGGAACCCTGACTGCTCTTAGGACTGGAGAGGGTGCGAGGGGGAGAAGGGGAGGGAAATGGGAGGAGGGGAGGAGGTTGAAATTTTTAATAAAAACAAAAAAAGTTTGAAGTTCAAAGTCTCTTCTTTGATTCATGCAATCTCTGTACTGATATCCCCCATAAAATTAAAATAAAAAAGCAGATCACATACTTCCAACATATAATGGCACAGAATATACATTACCATTCCAAAACATAGGGAAGGGAGCTTTGTGAGGGTCAAAGAAAGATCCAAAACCAGCTGGGCAAACTCCAAACTCTGAATCTCCATGTCTGTTGTCAAAGTATTCTTCAGATCTCCAGCTCCTTTCAGCTTTGTTGACTTCGACATACTTATTTCTCTTTGACTCTTCTCATTTCCTCTTAGATATTTTCCTTGACAACCATTCCATTACTCTGGCCACTCCAACATCAATGGCCTTTCTAGGTCTTCATTCAGGGACACCCCTGACATGTGCTTGGCCTCAGAAGTTTTCCTTAGTAGAAGAGGAAGATTCCATAACCCCCTCTTCTGAACTTTACTCTAAAGATTAAACTATTTGACCAAAGCTGCCAAGTTCTGCCGCTTTCTGGAGCTGGAACATAGCCCGCTCATTTAATTACATCTTTACCAGCTTCTGCTTTCAATAGTTTCCTTCATTGCCTAAGCTTGGTTGCCCTGAAACTCCATCTGTATACCAGGTTGGCCTCGAGCTCAGAGATCTTCCTGCCTCTGCTTCTGGAGCACTGGGATTAAAAGCATGCAATACCATACTCAGATCTAAGATTTTTTTTTAATTCCCTTTTAGAAGTTGGAAATTTAGCTACTAGAATGTTGTCCTGAGGTTATCACTCCTTTTATTCCATTTCTTAATCCGTTTATCTTTTTGAACATAGAATTTAGCTCCATCCCACTCCCAGTTGCTCTATTTCTCCTTAAATTGCACATTTTTTTATTTTTCCCTACTCAGTTTTCTCCTTTTCATTACATATCTTCATAAGAACTAACATTACTAACCACACAACAGAGTATTCTAGGCTGCTTTGAAATTTGCTCTGCCTATAGAGTTAATCCAAATCTCTTCACTTTAACGTCAGGCTGACTCCTTGGGTAAAGGCAAAAATCAGTCACATTCTTCAAAAAAATATTACAGAAATGATCTCTGGGAAACATACTAAAATAATTCTCCTCTGAAACATCTTGCTCTAGTCCCCACAGTTCAAATCTGCCATATTCCAACTAGTATGGCCCATTAGAAAGTGCTTAAATCATTCCTCTGCTTTCCGAACCCAAAGTACCAAAGTCCAAATTTCTCCAAATAAAAACATACTCATCAGGCCTATCAGAGCAATACCCTAGTCACTGATACCTGACATAATTAAGCTCTCTTCTATGTGTTTCATATTTACAGTATATACATAATTCTATGCTTTATATTTCCAGAACTTTTGCTTTCCACATAACTGAAACTACCATTTATTTACTTGTTGCTTCTGCTTTCTATATTAGTTAGGGTGTCTATTACTATGAAGAGACACCATGGCCTCATTAACTCTTATAAAGGAAAAATTTAATTGGGGTGGCTTACATTTTCAGAGGTTTAGTTCATTATCATCATGGTGGGACATGGTGGCATGCAGGCATACATGGTGCTGGAGAAGGAACTGAGAGTTCTATGTCTTGATCTACAGGCAACAGGAAGGTAACTGTAACACTGGGCATAGATTAAGAATAGGAGACCTCAAAGCCCACCACGACAGTGATACACTTCCTCCAACTAGGATATACCTATGACAAGATCATACCTAGTAATAGTGCAGCTCTGTTTGGGGACCATTTTCCTTTAAACCACTATGCTGACCATTGGAATAAAGTTGAATACCCAGAAATTCACACTCTTACAGCTCCCTGATTTTTGATAAAGATACCAACAATCATTGATCTTACCCAATTGTGAACCCTTTCGGCCACAATAATGAGCAGTCTGGAAAGGTATGCCTATTAGTGCAATAGTGTCATAGACATCATGGGAGTAACCAAATACTTTCTTGTTAGAAGAAAAACATAGCCTTTTCCACAAATGGTGCTTCTCAATCTTGATAGCTACATATAAAAAATTAAATTTGATTCTTATCTATGATCCTGTACAACTCTCAACTCCAAATGGATCAAGGACCTCAACATAAGCACTGATACCTGGAATCTGATAAAAGATAAAGTAAACATATGGTTCAATTCATTGCTACAGGAAAGGACTTTCTGAACAAGTTTGGGCAACACAGTCATTAAAACCAACATCATTTGAGTGAAGAAAAGTCAACAGAGAGGGAAAAAGTATTTATCATCTATACACAGAAGGAAAGGCTAGTATCTAGAAGATAGAAAGAACACAAAAATTTAACCTTCCAGAAAAATCCTTGATGAAAAACCATTTATGGAGCTAACCAGAGTTCTCAAATGATGCAATACAAATGACTGGCAAACAGCTTTTAAAATGTTCAATCTGCTTAGTCAGGAAATGCAAATTAACACTACTAGGAAATTTCTTCTTGCTCAATCAGAATAAGATACAAAACAAACAACAAAGATAACAAATGACAATAGATGCTAATATAGACTTTTAAAAATTCATCTCAATTGTTAAGTATGGAGATGTATAAACAATCCAAATGTGGTGTTTAGAGTAGATGTTATCAGGTGATGATTAAAGATGAACTAAATATATTAGGGCAGAGTCTGCATGATTGAACTCTGCTGGTTTCATTAGAGGGGAATGAGAGCACAGAAAATTTAAGAATATGTAGGTCTAGTTTCTTTATCTCTGGTTATATGGCACTGAATTCTGGGATGCTGTCAACAGTCCTGTCACCACCAGAAGTAGCCCCTTGACTTTGGAATAGAACATTGATCCAAAATAAATATGTTTTCTCCCAATAAAATACTTGGATATTGAATTATTAGCAACAGAATGTAGCTGTTGCATTAAAAATAAAAAATAGATACGGACATAAAATGCAATATATTTTTGGCATGAACAAATTGTTAATTTATCATATTAAGCTAATCAACATAGCCATTACCTGACATAATTAAGTTCTCTTCTATGTGTTTCATATTTACAGTATATACATAATATTACTTTATATCTCCAGAACTTTTGCTTTCCACATAAGCAAAAATACCATTTATTTATTTGTTGCTTCTGCCTTCTAGGCCTCATCAAGTATTGCTCTACTCCATGTCTATGAGTTCAAATTTTTTTAGAATCAACATGTAAATGAAACTATTCAATATTTGCTTTTCACTTACCATGATGTCCTCCAGTTTCAACCATGGTATGATCAATGAGAGGATTTCAACCTTTTTCCCACATAATATTCCACATTGTTTATGTACATATACAGTTCAACAGATTCTATATCTTAGCTACTATAAACAATGTTGCAATAAACATGGTATAAAGATACCTTCTTTGATACATTAATTTTATTTCCTTTGGATATATGCCCAGGAGTAGAAATGATAGATTAAAAAGTAGCTTCCTTTTAACATTTTTGTGGAATATATATTCTCTTTTTTATAATGGCCATACTAGTTTATATTCTGACCAACAGTGTATAAGAGTTTACTTTCCCTTACAATCTGAACCAATACTTCTGATCTTTCAAGTACCTGACATTCACCTTTCTTTCTAATAGCTGCAAGGTGATACCTCATTGTGGTTTTGATTAGTATTTTCTTAAAGATTAGTGATATTGAACTCTTTTTCATTTGTATGTCTTTTTGGAGACTATTTGCTACTAATGTTTTAAGGAAGACTGACCTAACCTAGGGTTGATCTTCCTAGTACCAGAACTGAACCCTGAATACATGGGAGCCATGGGAGCCAGGCACCTTGGGAATCAGTTTGGCACTGTGGCAGGAGCATGTAAAGAAGGAAACTGGTCCAAAATTGTGGTCCACTTCAATGATGCTGCTGTCAGGATTTGAGATGAGATTATGTCCTCACGTCCCTCTTCCTACTTAATGTGGAACACATCTCTGTTCCCACTGTGCTGTACATTTCTCGGGCTCGCAAAAGGGATAACATGGGTAAAGTGAAATTAGCTTCCCAGCACATCAATGTGGCTTTTCTTGTTGTATTGTCACACTCAAGTGTAGTAATTCTTCGTTCATTTTACTTAGCTCTCGTGAAAATACAGTCATATGTGCATAGTTGTAAAATCTCATCTTTCTATGAGGGGACAAGTTTTGGGAAATGAAAACAAAAGGATAATTTATATCCTATCAATAAAATAAGAGGCTATGACACAGTTATTTCTGTGTAATAGATACTTTCTCTCCCATTTCACAAATGAGGAAATGGGAGGTTAGTAAAGTTACATAACTAGCCTCTAGTTATATAGGCAGTTTTGCGATCAGGATTGAAAGACCATACATCTCATCCCTAGAAATTATTGTGTGCTGAGTACTCTCCAGGTACTATGAGGAATATGCCTCTGATCTCCAAGAGAGTCACAGTGGAGGACAGTGATAAATTATGTGAAAATAGGGACTTGGTTATGTGATACTATTAGTGCTATAAAAATAAATGAAACGAAAGCAGCAGTTGGGTTTGTTAATCAGGGTTAGTACTTTTTTGGAAGGGATGGGACATGAACCAGCACTCAGAGGATAGTATAAGGAGTAGATCATTTTAGCTAGGAGGCTGGAGACTGAGTTTATTCAGAATCAATAGTAGATTAAAGAGTGATAACAAAGAATGTGGGTTTTATGGTGCATGGGAAGCTAGGCACAGAGGCCTTCCATGTCAACTTTCAGGAGTTATATCTACCTTCAATGTTTTTACTGAGAAAGCAAATTTCTTCTTATCACTGGAACTCCATTCCATCAAGCGGAACACAAGGTGCATTTGGTTTCCATAATGCAAGCATATTGCGTATTTGTAAGGGAAAATCTCACAAGATGAGTTGAGATAAACAAAAGGAATTATATCTCTTGCCCACAATGCAATGCAGAACCCCATACATTTGTGCAGCTGGGATTTTCATGCGTACCAGTAGCCCAGAAACTCATTATTTAGTATATCAAAATAGGTTCTTTATAGCCTCCTTTTCCTGACTGGCCTTTGTTTCTTTCATTGCTCATGCCACTTGTAGTAGCTCCAGCTGTTGCTGTCACACTTAATAAGGACTTTGTGGAGCTTAGGCCCTCTGCTGCTATACCTGCTTTCCCACAGCTCAGCAAAGGAGCTTGGCCATGAGCTGTTTTTTCTTTGTTGGCTGACGTTTAGGCTTCAACCTGACAGATATCCCAGGTTGACCTGCACCTTGTTCTATTATCAGTGAAAGAGTAAGGCTCAGTAAGATTAGCTCTCTCCAGTGCCAAAGTTAGGTGACTCACAAAGCAAAAACCTTGTCGAATTGCATGAAATGATCCAAGCTTGTGTAAAACTCCCAATGTATTAAATGTCTGTGTCTGCATTTGCCAAGCCAGGCATCTGAATTTCCTTCGGTATGAAGTATTAGACAGTGGTTCTAGGAAATTGAACTCAAGGGTGGGAACATCATAACTTTAGAATTATTGGCATTGATATAGAAATTTACATCTATTTCTATGGGAATGCATTCTTGAAAGAAGCAAGATGATTCTGAAAAGTTCCGTTAATATGGGAGATTGAAAAAAATGGTGCCTATTATTCTTGCTTTCTTGATATTGATTTTATTCCTAATTCTATTTTATAACATTCATGTTTCAATCAAATCAAACATAATTGGTGCTGTTTACTATTTGATGATTTTATTTCTCCCTGTATACCATACACGACCATTCAAATTCTGTCTGTAATGTCCTTATATGATGAGTGATGTTCGTTTGTAATGGAAAGAACTCCATGCTGCTCACTCTCACACTCAGAAGCTTGTACGAATCCAATTTTGATACATTCAGAGAACACTTAGCAGGCAGATTTAATGGCATGTTGCAAGAAAGAATTCCAGGAAGGTAGACAGAGCTCATTTTTCCACTGACAAAATGACAGAATGGCACAGTGTCAAAACTGAAAGTGTAGTACTGTTAAAGTGTGTTTATGTATGTGCTAAGTCAGAGACAACAACTAATACCTGAGGAGAAATAGAATGTTTAGCAGCCCAGTCACAGTGTACTAGCAGTACTTGAAGGAGAAGACATAGAGAAGCATCCATATTGGATGACAGAGGTTGAGGACACTGAAGGAGGCAGCTGTGACAGAGTTTGGAATGAAATTCTTAAACTGCACTAAGATTTTCCCTTTGCTTTTATGATCTTTTTGGAGTTGTTTCAAGAGATGCATTTTTCTAAACCCTTGACCACAACATAAATTTCTTTTTATTTTTAGATTTACCTTTTAAGTGTGTATGTGTGTGTGTGTGTGTGTGTGTGTGTTTCTGTGTGTCTGCGTATCTGTGTCTAGGTGACTGTCTTTTTGTCTGAGTATGGATTTGTTCCCATGAGTGCTGTGCCCACAGAGGCCAAAAGAGAGGGCACTGCATTCTCTGGAACTGGACTTAGAGGCAGTTATGTGTTTTCTGATGTGGATGCTGAGAATCAAACTCAGCTCTTCTGCAAGAACAGTAAGTGTTCTCAACCACCGAATAATCCTTTAGTCTCACATTGTAGATATCATAATAGAACAATAAATTCAATCTAGTCACAGCTGTGCTTCTAATTGAAAGTTGGTAGTTGTTTGACTAAGTGAGTCTGAGAATAAGGTGACAAGATGCCCTCACCCTAGGCAAGTGCACAATTACAATGAAGTAGACAGAGTTGAGGGTGTTAGCAATCCCTTCCAAAAGGTGGAGACTGCTTACTTTGGGGCCAAAAAATGCAGCTAAGAGAGACGTATCCTCCGAGAAGTAGCCTGTGAGAATGTGAATGTATGTGTTCTTATTAGTATAAGTATTCGTGTATGTGATTCTGAAAGTGTGTTTGTGAATTTCACAAAGACCCGGAGAAGGGCTAGGCACCCTGGTTCAAGATAGATGGTGCCTGGTTTGGTTTGAACAAACTCCGTCTTGTGAACCCAGAGTTGCACTTGTGTATGTTTCCTGGCTCTACACATAAAGCATCATCTGCATCTGAAAAATGTTCCACCTCTCCATGCATGGGAATTACTGCTCATTCCTAAAAGTCTGGCTCATGGGCAGTTTCTTTCTATATGACTTCAAGTATGACTTCTTCTATGGATATGATTTAGGAATGGAACATCAGTATTGGAGTGGAAGGAAGTATTGAAAACATTGAGAGAGATATAAGATGACAGGAATGATCAGAGTTGTGTTTTTTTCTGGGAAAATTTTTACTTTGTATCCGTAGCCTGAACCCTCTATGAGTGATTCTCATTAGCAGTTGTTGGACCAAATCCCCACAGTTTATAGAGATGGTTAAGGCTCAGAGACAGGACATAGAAATGACAATGACCACAAAGTCCTTTTGTAACAGAACCAAAAATTAGCATCTCTATACGCCATTGTCTTTTTTAAAAGAAACCTTTAGTTTTGAAAATTTCATACACATATGCAATGAAACATGACTATGTCTAAGCCTCATTTCTCCTTCCAACTTTCTCCCCCTATATCTTCCTCAAACACTATTAGCTTTTTAGTCTAGTTATATATCCTTGTGCATTATATTTCCCTAGCAGGGCCAGCTACACAATTTACAGGCCCCCAGTGCAAAATGGAAATGTGAATCCCTTGTTCAAAAACGATGAGGGATTTCAAGACAGCACAAACAAAGCATTAAATAAAGTACAGTGTCATTCTACATTCAGAACCCTGTGGAAATGCACACACCACACATTGTAAAGCTGGCTCAATTCCATTGTTTTTGTGTGTGGTAGGTCATTCTATAAATACTTGTTTGGTGAATTAATGGATTGGGTTAACACCTTTCATCTTTCAATGATCTGCGAGAATGAGATGCTAGACAATGCTGATTTGGTGAAAACACAGGAAAGAAAGGAAAAATAGATCTGACCATGAGATTTGACGTTATTGATGTTTCTACTGAGATTTTTAATGTATTTTTTGTACAAATTAAGGGTACTATAAGTTGGTTACAGTATATACAATTGCTGAGTAAACAACATTTCCGATTGAAAGTTACAATGAATTTCAAACACTTAGTGACTATTTCATAAAAGGGGTAGAGGGGAAAATTAAAATGGCTGGCTATTGAACAACTACACATGCTTAATAAATAATATGCAGGGTACAAATAAATCCTCTGAGTTTATTAAACCTGTTCTACCTGTGTGATTTATATGTAATTTCCTCCCTCAGTGAAGATGAAATCTAAAGAATAATCAAAGCTTTACTGAGATGTCTGGTATCATTATCTGGAATCCTGACCTCTGAAAGGCACACCTGTTATGGAATATTGCCTAGGGACATAATATACTATTAAGTCACAGCTTTTTAATTTATATTTGTATTACTTTTCTATTGCTACATAGTACATTATTGCAAATGTAACAGCTTTTAAGGCAGTTAATTATTATCATACCTTTCCTGTAGATCAAAGTTGTGGGCATAGCCTGCCTTCTCTCCTTGAAATACTAACTATTAATTCATAACTTCAAAAATACACATATATACATGTATAATATACTTTGATCATATGAACCCCACAATCTTATCTTATCCCCTTACACTCCAATTGAAGACTTTGTCTTCTCAATATGCTGCCTCCCATTTTCACATGAATTTTTTTATGGTTTGCAGTATTTGTTTGTATTTGATCTCATGGCCATGTATGTGAGTGTTATTTACTTGAAGAAAAGTCAATTTAGTAGCCATTAAAGAATATGACTCCCTCTCCCCACTACAACAATTAACTGCCCATAGTCCCTCAGGGAGGGTTGAAGCCTAGTGAGTCCCCCCATGGCTGATAAAATAGCAGCAGATTAATTGTTATATATGTCTTTTGAAGGAAACCACAGCTCTAGTAAGTTCATGAATGCAGGGGCTATGCCATCTATGTCAGGAGGCAACATTTCACAATGCTACTCCCTGCCCAACTGTGGTGGTTTGAATAAGAATGGCTCCCACAGGCTCAGATGTTTGAATATTTGGTCCCAGTTAGTACAACAATTTGAGAAATATGAACAGGTGTGGCCTTGTTGGAGTAGGCATGGCATTGTTGTAGGAAGTGTGTAACTAAGAAGTATGGAGGGCTTTCAAGTTTCAGAAGCTCATGCCAGGCCCAGTTTCTAGCTCTCTCACTCTTCCTGTAACTTTCAGGTCTTTTGAGTTCTTAGCTATTGCTCCAGCATGATGCTTGCCTGCCACCACAGTCCTCCCTACGATAATCATGGACTAACCCTCGGAAATTATAACCAACCTCCCCAATTAAATGTTTTCTTTTAAAACTTACCCTGGGGTCATAGTGTCACCTTATAACAACAGAACAATTACTATGACACCAACCATAGACTTTTTTTGCAGTATCAGGCACGAATTCCTCCTGCAGAATGGGATGCAAACAGAATCAGAAAGCCATTGGTTAACCACACCACAGTCATGTCAGCATTATATTAGTGAGAACATTTTACCTGAAAGTTTTGTATTGTACCTTGTACTCTTCACAAGTGGGTAAGACCATTGATGACAGTTCTCTCCCAGCAGCACGCATACCACATTCCAGCACAATGCAAGATAGCCAACAGAAAGGAAGTTTCCAGATCACTTCCAAATTGATTTTTCTATATCTGTGACAAAGATATATTGTGTCTTTAGTAATAAGATTTTATAGCTAATTCTGGCAGTTAACCAATAGGAATGGAAAGAATTTATACTATTTTGGGGAGAGCCCTTTGAGTCCTTCCCAACAAATAACTCAGGAGGTATCCTACATCCAATATTTGGTTTTTCATTTCATAAATTATGACTTCTAGAGCAACATTATTCATGTACAACATGCTATCTTTGATCATGGAATCAAAAGGTGAAATCACATTTTTGCCTATGAAGCTCAGAGTCTGCTTCCAAGTTTATTTAGATTCTTGTAAGAATGAACTCTCATGATTATTAGAAAATGATATCATAGTCTTACTGAATGCTATCTGTTGTCCTAGGCACTGTTTCATGCCCTTCCAAGGCATCTTTCTCTTCTAAATATGGTTGTCCTTTTCGAACAACAGTAAAGTAACTTTGCTACTTAGAATCTCTCAGACTTCTGTCATTTACATTTTCCTCTTATTATGGCAGGTCAAATCAAGATAATCTCCTTTTTGTTAACTTGATGTCACTTGGTTAGGAAATTCAATTCCTTCTGTAAATTTTAAATCTTATTTGGAATGCAACCTAATCACAGTGGGGATAACTTATCACATTAAAACAGAGGTGTGCCCATTAGGGTTGGAAATCCTTGAAGCCATGTTGAAATTCTGCCTACCACAATATGCCTACAATATGTCTAAAGGACTTCTGAATATTTATAAAAAATTCTAATTATCTAATTTTCATGTGTGTATGAAAACTGGATTTCAGGAATGGAAGTTCATAATAAAGATACTATTTAAAAATGTTGATTGAAAGAGTCATTCTCAAATAGTGACACTTAAAATGAAATATTTATTTATGAAAGATTATTTAAAATATCTTCAGGGAACTGAGGAATTATAATATGGTATTTATTGAGTTGAAATAGCAAGTGACTTCTTTTCATTTGAAAATCTTTTACTTGTAAGAATTAAACCAATAAGTAGTTGGCATTTCTAAGAACATTCAATCAATTAAGTAATTTCTATACTATACAATTTCCCATTTAGGAAATAATCTACTAGTGTCTCTTTATCCCATATCCCTAACTGAGTTCCACTAATTTCTGCCTAGATATCTATAATAACTCTGCCATTGGTAACAAATGGTTAAGTTAAATTTATTTTACTTACCCTGTTGGATATTAGCTAGGGGCAGATAATCACCAGTTATGTATGCACTGTGTTCAGTTTTCTAGTGTCATAAAATAATTTCGCTTTAGTATTGGCTGTAAGGAACATGAAACCAGAAATAATGTTCTATGTTAAGTTCTGTCTACTACTATATTGAGCAATAAAATAACCCTAATAAATATCCAGTGAGTACACATTGATATGGGATCCCCCTCTGTATGCTGTGAATATGTTTTATTACCACTGGTTAATAAAGAATCTGATTTGGGCCTATGACAACACAGAATAGAGCAAAGTTGGCATTCCAAGCAGAGATAGAGGAAAAAGAAGGAAGAGTCAGAGAGACGCCATGTTGCTGCTGAAGGAGACAGACGCCCCAGAACCTTACCAGTAACCACAAGCCTCATGGTAAAATACAAAGTAATAGAAACAGGTTAATTTAAGATATAAGAGTTAGCCAGCATTATGTCTAAGTCATTGGCTAAGCAGTGTTGTAATTAATATAGTTTCTGTGTGATTGTTTTGGGCCTGGGCAGCAGGTAAAAGAATGAGCAGCCTCCACCTACAGCACATGAATTCAGCAAAGAGTTTTGAGGAAGCACTGTGTATAGATATTAAAATAAACATAATATGACTTACTTGTATCACTGACTTTATAGTCTAGGATATATTATACAATCACAATGTAACACAAATAATAAAAACCCAGTGACAGATATTGGGGTTCAACCTGAAGATCAGAAAATCAAAGCAGCCAGCCAATGTCTGTTACCTCTACCTCAAACCAAAATGGTGATCCTGCCTCCATGAATCCTCAGAATGAGACTGAGAGTGAGACCTGTCTCTTTATGCTTTATATTCCTTTCTAGTGCTGGGATTAGAGTTGTGCACCACCACTTCCTGGCCTCTACTGAAAACTAGTAATGGCTGC
>LOEQ01013357.1:10099-20646 GCA_001685075.1 Bramus lutescens | reverse complement strand
ATGTGTGATTACCGAATCAGCCTTTTCTGAGCTCAAGGCAGTTGCCTATTGAAAACCTGAATATGTGTCTATCCACCAGCCTCTGCCTCCCGAGTGCTGGGATTAAAGGCATGGGCCACAGCTGCCTGGCTCCGCAGATGTTTTGTTCTCATTGGAAGACATTCATGTCAACCCAAATATTCAAAGATAGAAATCCAGAACAGCATAGGGAGTTCACCTGCTTCCACAAAAGTAACCACATAGAGACAGGCTGCACCATTGTCCACCTGAGGAGCCACTAAGAGATAAACTCTGTAATACTTCCTATTTCTCTCTTTCACTTTTAGATACTTAAGATCTCATTTCAGCTTTGTGGACCAGCTTTATCCTGCCCTGTTCTGGATTAAGTTTTGAGATAGGCTTTCCCATAGACTACAGGTTGGCCCGGGTTGACATCTCCCTTTACCAGCTGCCAAGTGCTGGGTTGTTATTAGTTTTCTAAATTTCTTTACCTCTTTCTCTTTTCTTTCTACCTTCAGTTCTAGCTGCCTTATCTCAGCCCTTTGTCTTTTTTGTTTTCGGTTTCCACTTTTCTCTCCTGGATATTATCTCTATTGCTTAAATACAAAATTGCTCCTCTTATTGCTCTGCTTATTTTCTTTACATTCTTACCCTTAGGAACGGGCATCTTAGTTACACTATAGTGTTCTTGTTCCTCTACTCCCTGAAATGTTTTGAGTTGAGGGGGTCATTGTTTCTACTTAGCTATTCCTGTGTTGTCATGGTGGGACAATCCATCATGTGTATATACTCCTGAGATACTGCTCTACTCTCAGAGATGTACTGGAGTGTGAGTGTAATACCCGGACCTGTAGTGATAAAGGCTTGATTACTGAGCCACAAATCCCCAGCCCAGAATGGAAAAACAGTGCTTAATCACTATTGCAACCTAGTCACACTTTAAAACATTGTAAATACTTCAACTTAAGGAAAACGGATGATTTTTTAAAATCTAGCCAAGTACCACAACCCAGATGTGTAAGTTTCAGTGCACAAATACAAGAAATTTAAAAAAAATGACTTCTCCAAAATTTATCCATTCCACAGTAACAGATTTCTGTGAGAGTGAATTAGGAGTCAGACAAAGAATTCGAAAGAATTATTGTAACAGTGACCAATGAGACAAAGAGGGCACAAATAAATTCCCATACAAATTCAAAAAATTACAGACAGCTGAATGCAATCAAGTTAATACAGAATATGAAATAAAAAGCCAATAAAAATAGAAATACTGAAAAACATCAGATTAAATTTTGGAAATGAAAAGCTCAAAGCATCAAATAATGCAGTGGAAATATTCACCAGTATGATGGATCAAGTGGAAGGCAGCGTATCCAAGCTTGGAGACCAAAATAATGATAAATCTTATTTGTTCTTTTTCTTGAGATTTATTTATTTAAATTATGTCTGCATGTATGCCTGCAGGCCAGAAGAGGGCACTAGATCTCATTATAGATGGTTGTGTGTTGTCATGTTGTTGCTGGAAATTGAATTCAAGACCTCTAGAAGAACAGCCAATGCTCTTAACCTCTGAGCCATCTTTCCACACCCAAGTCCTATTTGTTAAGGATAAGATTTAGAATCACCTGAAAGATGAGACATTAGGCATGCCTATGGGGAATTATCCTGATTAGGTTTAAGAGGGGTGGGAAGACTACTATCCTAGGTTAACACCATTTTCAGAGTCTGGGATTCCGGACTGTATAAAGAAGAGGAAGTGAAGTAAGGACAAGCATTCATCCTTATTTTTCCTCACTGAGGATGTGATGTGACCAGCTGCATCAAAACTCCTCCTACCTCAACTTCCCCACCATGACAGAAAATATCTGTTCTTCCTTCTTCCTTCCTTCCTCCCTTCCAAACTGCTTTTGGAAGATATATTATCATAGCAACTTATAACAAACAAAGACAACAAGGTAAGTGAATTAGAACATTCAGACAATAAAGATAAAATATTGAGAAATTGTGAGCAGCCATGTGAGATCTATGGGAGACCATTAAAAGAGCAAATTTACAAAACATAAGCATAGATGAAGGAAGAATATAAGCTAAAGGCATAGAAAATATGTTCATTAAAATAATAACAGGAAATCATCCAAATGTGGAATGTCCATTCATATATAAGAGGTATTTAGAATGCCAATCAAGACAAGAAAAGACCCCTACCCATGTCTCATCATAGTATTAAAATACTAAGTATACAGAACAAAGAAATAATATTAAAATATGTGATAGAACATGGACTCCCACATATAAGCAAGCCAGTAAGAATAACAGTTGGTATCTCAACAGCTACTCTAAATGCCAAATAGGTGTTACATGATGTATTTTAAGTTCTGAAAGGTAAGAAATGCCAACCCAAATTACTAAATCAAGAAAAGATATCCTTGTGATTGAAGGACAAAGACCTCCATGTGATAAAAACTGAAAGGATTCACAATTACTATGCCAGCACTATAGAAGATACTTGAAGCTGAGTGGTGGTGGCGCATGCCTTTAATCCCAGCACTTAAGAGGCAGAGGCAGGTGGATCTCTGTGAGTTTGAGGCCAGCCTGGTCTACAGAGTTAGCTCCAGGACAGCCAGGGGGTGTTACACAGAGAAACCCTGTCTCGGGGCGGGGGGGACTTGTAGCAAACATGCTGAAGAAAAAGGTAGGTATGTAGAAACATAGGAAATAACAAACTGTACTGAAGAAATAAGCAAATGAGTATTAGGAAAGTTCCAAAATGGCATGAATTAATATATAGTTCTCAATAAGAACTGTGATCGTTAATGGTATCAAGTCTCCAAATACACTGGCTAGCATATTGGATTAAAAACCAAGATGTACTTATTTGTTGCTTGCAGGAAATACAGTTTACTAACAACAACAACAAAAGCCTAGCATTAAAATCAAAGGACCAAAGAAAGCATTCTAAACAAACAGAACTAGAAAGCAAACAGGCCTTTTTCCATTCCTTCAGCCTAAGGCCAGAAGAAACCTAGTCAGAAGATTATAGTCTACAACCTATTTTATTTTATATATTATTTTAGGTTATATATATGAGTGTGTGCCCAAGTTGTATGCATGTCCACCACATGCATACAGTGCCCATGGAGACCAGAGAGGGCATTGGATCCCCTGGAACTGGAGTTACAGATAGTTGTGAGCTGCTGTGTGGGTGTTGGAAATTGAACCTAGGTCTTCTGCGAGGGCAACAAATGCTCTTTAAGTACTGAACTATCTCTCCAGCCCCTACAACCTATTTTAAAATTTAAAAAATATATATCTTTTTTATGTAACTTTTTAAAAATTCTTTTGTGTATGGATATTTTATTTGCATGTATGACATGTATGCATGGACTCCCAGTGCATGGTGACTTTAGAGGCCAGAAGAGGACTTTGGATTCTTTTTGAAACTAGAATTACAAACTGTCATAAGCTACCCTGTAGGTTCTAAAAATTGAACCTGGGTCCTCTAGAAAAGCAGCTAGTGAGTGCTCTTAACTGCTGAGCCATCTTTTCAGCCTCTATTGGTTCAAATTTTTTTATTTTTTAGATTTTATGTGTATGTGTGTTTTGCCTACAAGTAAATTTGTTCACCACATGCATGCAGTGCCTGTGGAGGACAGAAGAGGAGGCAATGAATCTCCTGGAGCTGGAATTGTAGACAGTCCTGAGCCACTGTGTGGATGGTCAAAATTAATTCTGGGTCTTTTGGAAGAACAGTTTTTCTACACCACTGAGCCGTCTCTCCAGCTCCTATAACTTCATATTTTAAATTAGAAATGAAATTTTAATTTCAAAATTATACAAGCATAGTAAGCAGTTGCCAATAAGTTTCAGTGCACTAGACTTACATTTAGATTGAAATACTCTTGCTGTGTTTTTAGAAGACTTCATTTCCCCTACTGTCTACTCATAGTAGCCCAAAATTCTTCCACTGGACATGAATTGCTCAGGCTCTTCATTCTGGAACTCAGCCTTATTAAAAAGAGTATGTTTGAAGTTTGAAGGATAATTTATCTATCAGTAATGCATCAAAACTTGTTCAGCCAAGATTTTGACTGTTGCCATGGCCTCTTGAAACACATCTCTTTAGAAATGAAGTAATATATTTTAAGGACACTCTTTCCTAATGTGGATTGTCATGAGTACACATTGAGCCTAACATTGTGTTCTATAAACATCATGCAACTGTCTTCTGGAATCCACTCTTGTAGCTGGAGTGTTTGCAGGAGATATCTGCCTGAGTTCCCGTTCTTGATCATCTTTTCATTGAGCCAGTTGAAATCAGAAATGGAATCTTTCAAGGGCTTTAGGACAGTATGAAACAAAGGTCTTTACAGATCATTGGTAAACTTTCTTCTAGCTAAAGAAAACAGGTCTACAAATGTGAAATGTTTGGGTCAAGATAGCAATACCATAGTATATGCTAGGGGTAAAAATAGAGATCATAATGATGCCCAGACCCGTGATTTTTTCAATATTCTAGACAGGGTGTCTTTTAATAGTAATAATGTTTGAGCCATATATTAATCTTGAGAAAACAATTTTTAGG
Organism: Bramus lutescens; assembly: GCA_001685075.1. Lineage (NCBI taxonomy): Eukaryota > Metazoa > Chordata > Mammalia > Rodentia > Cricetidae > Bramus > Bramus lutescens. The sequence continues at coordinate 16,064 of LOEQ01013357.1, read as the reverse complement.
AGAAAGGGTCTATTTGGCTCCCAATTTCAAAGTTTCAGTTCCTGGTTGGTTGCTTCCATTGTTTCTGAGCCTTATTTGGGGCAGAAGATCATGAGACAGGGCATGACAGAAAAAAGTTGCTCACCTCATTCATAATGACCTAAAAACAAAACAAGAGGAAGTACCCAGGAACAAGATAATGCACTTATAGCCATACCCCTAATGACTTCCTCTAACCAGACTCTACCCCCTGTGTTCTATTCAGCTGTAGATGAAGTTCAAGCCCTCCTGGTCCAGTCATATCTTCAAAGCTGGAATACAGGCATTTTATCATGTGAGCTTTCATAGACAATTTAGGATTCAGACCATAACAGTTCTATTTCTTTGAGTTTAAAGAAAAATCTTTAATTATATAAGTAGGTAATTTTGGAATCTTTATTGAGACAAAACAGTGCTTTTATTAAAAGTTAGTGGATGTCATTTCTAATGTGAAATATATATGTGAAAACTATAAAAATAGCATAAAATATTAATTTGTGCCTAAGTGTACTACCCCAATATATTAGCTTGCTTATCATATATAACCTTTGTATATTTTTAAAACATGGCAACTAAACCACTTGTAAAACAATACCCATTAACTTAAGGTGTAAAACATTTTCTTAAATGAACAATAGGTGAAAGAAGAATGTTAAGTCCAAATAGTTATTTTCCCGCAAGTCCAGTTCAACTGTCTTTGATTCATAAACACTTTTCTGCTTGTTGGATGCAGTCATCTCTCTTATATGCTTCTGTCATATCTTTCTCTGCTTCTAGTTTTGCATATCAAATACATTAATTTGTCTAAACCATTTCTGAGCCTGTCCATTCCACTAACATGTAAAGTCTCTTAACAGAATAATTCCTAATGACAGGGACCATATACAAATTTTCAATTTGTAGGGACTGGATTTATTCTTGCTGGATAAAGAAAGCAAAGATAAATGAGTATAAATAACAATAGCTTATTTCTTTGAAACATTGACATTGTTCTTAAGAATTGGGGGACAATGTACTTAAAGGTATTATGTTTGTATAGCTCATTTAAAAATGTAATGTATAATTAAAAATTATGGATTAATAGATAGTCACCTATAATAGTCAAACTTGTAGTCAAGTTATGTTTTCTAGATGTGCAGAGATTTATTTCAGATGGATAAGTATTCTTCAAGTCTTTCAAAGACGTACAGAATACGGCATTTAAAGTGTTTTAAGAATTTAGACTTTTCTTGACAATGAGATATGTCTGCTTCTGGCAGCAATCACTTCAGAGAAGTTGGTGGGCATTGAAGAAAGTCATTATGGAATTTGCATTCAATGTGAGAAGCCTAGCCATTTTGGGCAAGAAACTGTCCTTGCCTACACTGTTTGATGGTATTTTATATAAACTGGACATATAGGACCCACAGGAAAATGACTGCTGAACTTTCCTAAAGATGGTAAGACCGTCCTTCAGGGTTCCTGCTTTATAAAAGAGTTTTCCAGAGATTCTACAGGACACGGAGGAAGGTGATGGGCAAACTGCCAATATAGGCATAACAGTCTTTCAAATCTACTGCTTCATGAAAAGTCTGTGGATACTATGAGCCTATAGGCTGAAGATGGATACTCTGACATTACAGAAGAACCTTTATCCAAACTAACCAAAAGGCAGAGAGAGAATATCCAAATTAACAAAATCAGAAATGAAAAGAGGGACATTACAGCAAATATGGAAGAAATCCAGAGAATCATCAGTTCATACTGCAAAAACCTGTACTCCACAAAATTGGAAAACTTAAAGGAAATGGACACATTTTTAGATAAGTATCACTTACCAATATTAGATCAGATAAGCAAATTAAATAGACCTATAACTGCTAAAGAAATAGAGTCACCAATAGTCTCCCAACCAGATAAAGCCCAGTGCCAGATGGCTTCAGTGCAGAATTCTACAAGATTTTCAAAAAATAACTAATAACAATACACCTCAAATTGTTCCACACAATAGGAACAGAAAGACCATTGCCAAACTCTTTATGAAGCTACAGTTAACCCTAATACCCAAACCAAACAGAAGAATTACTAAGAAAGAATTAAAAACCAGTATCACCCATGAACATTGATGCAAAAATACTCAATAAAATACTGGAAAACCAAATCCAAGAATACATTAGAAAAATCATCCACCGTGATCAAATCGGCTTCATCCCAGAGATGCAGGGATGGTTTAACATATGAAAATCTGTCAATGTAATCCACCGTATAAACAAACTGGGGGAGGGGTCACATGATCATCTTCTTAAATGCTGGAAAAGCCTTCAATAAAATCCAGCATGCCTTCATGATATAGGTCTTGGATAGATCAGGGATACAAGGAACATTCCTTACAGAATAAAGGCAGCATCAAACTAAATGGAGAGAAAGTCAAAGCAATTGCACTAAAATCAGGAAAAAGACAAAGTTTCCTCTCCATATCTACTCAGTATAGTTCTTGAGGTTTTAGCTAGAGTAATTAAGACAACAAATGGAGATCCAGGGGATACAAATTAGAAAAGAAGTAAAACTCTCACTATTTACTGATGAAATGATAGTTTACATATGTGACCCCAAAAATTCTACCAAGGAACTTTTGCAACTCATAAACACCTTCAGTAATGTACCATGATACAAGAATAACTAAAAAAAAAAGAGTATCCCTCCTTTACACTGATGATAAATGGTCTGAGAAAGAAATCAGAGAAACATCACCCTTCACAATAGCCACAAATAGCATAAAATATCATGGACTAACTTTTACCAAACAAGTGGAAGATCTGTATGACAAGAACTTTAAATCTTTGAAAAAAGAAATTTAAGAAGACACCAAAAAAATGGAAAGATCTCCCATGCTCTTGGGTAGGTAGAATTAACATAGTAAACATGGCAGTCTTATCAAAAGCAATCTACAGATTCAATGCAATGCCCAGCAAAATTCTTCACAGACCTGAAAAGAACGGTACTCAACTTTATATGGAAAAGCAAAAAACCTAGAATAGCCAAACCAGTCCTGTACAATAAAGGAACTTCTGGAGGCATCACAGTTCCTGACTTCAAACTCCACTACAGAGCTATATTAAAGAAAACAACCTATGTAATAGGAAGCTGCTTGTTTTTTTCCTGGTTGCTCAACCCCGAAATAACCACACAGAAACTGTATTAAATCACTGCTTGGCACACTAGCTCTAGCTTCTTATTGGCTAACTCTTACATCTTAATTTAACCCATTTCTATTCATCTGTATATCACCACGTGGCTGTGGCTTACAAGCAAGGTGCCAGCATGTCTGTTCTTGGTGGCGGCTACATGTCATCTCTTGACTCCGCCTTCTTTCTCCCAGTATCAGTTTAGTTCTCCCCCACCTATCTCTGTTCTGCCCTGCTATAGGTCCAAAGCAGTTTTTTTTATTAATCAATGGTAATCACAACATACAGAGGAGATTCCCACATCACCTCCTCTTTTCTGTCTAAATAAAAAGGAAGGTTTTAACTTTAACAGTGTAAAATTACATATAACAAAACAGGTATCAAGCAAGAATTATAGTTTCAATATTNCCACATCACCTCCTCTTTTCTGTCTAAATAAAAAGGAAGGTTTTAACTTTAACAGTGTAAAATTACATATAACAAAACAGGTATCAAGCAAGAATTATAGTTTCAATATTTATCTCTACTTCCACAATATAACCCCAGTAGCAGAGACACTGAGAAAAACAATAAATGGGACCTCCTGAAACTGAGAAGCTTCTATAAAGCAAAAGACTCAGTCAACAAGACAAAAGAATGGGAAAAGACATCGGACAGATGACTGATACCCAAAATATACAAAGAACTCAAGAAATTTGTCATCAAAAGAGCAAATAATTCAATAAAAAATAGGGTACAGACCTAAACAGAGTACTCTCAACAGAGAAACCTAAAATGGCTGAAAGACACTTAAGTATATGCTCAACATCCTTAACCATAAGAGAAATGCAAGTCAAAATAACTCTGGGATTTCATCTTATACCTGTAAGAGTGGCCAAGATAAAAAAATTATAAGGAAAGCTTATGCTAAAGATGTTGTGAGGTAAAGGGAAAACTCCTCCATTGATGGTGGTTGTACAAACTGGTACAGCCGCCTGGATATCATGTATAGCGATTTCTCAGAAAAATAGAAAACCACCTTCCTCAAGACCCAGCAATACCACTTTTGAGTATATACCCAAAGGATACTCTATCATACCACAAGGACGTGTGCTCAACTATGTTCGGAGCAGCATTATTTGTCATAGCCAGAACCTGGAAACAACCTAAATGCCCTTCAACCAAATAATGGATAAGGAAAATGTAGTACATTTACACAGTGGAGTACTACACAACAGAAAAAAATGACATCTTGATATCTGCAGGCACATGGATGGATCTTAAAAACATCATATTGAATGAGGTAACCCAGACACAGAAAGACAAATATCAGATGTACTCACTCATCAGTGGCTTTTAGACATAAAGCAAAGGAAAGCCAGCCTACAATTCACACTCCCATAGAATCAAGACAACAAAGAGGACCCTAAGAGAGACTTACATGGATCTAATAATCTACATGGAAAGTAGAAAAGGACAAGTAAATTGGGAGCATGGGAACCTTGGGAGAGGCCATAAAGGGATGGGAGAGGAAAGGAGGGCAATGGAAAAAACTATATAGCTCAATGAAAACTATTAAAAAATGATAGACCTTGCTTTCATTTTATCTTCCTTTTAAAACTAATTTTGAACTAGATGTGGTGGTGCACACATTTAATCCCAGCATCTGAGAGACAGAGACTGATGACTCTCAATGTGTAGGGTTTTTTTAGTTTAGTTTTGTTTTTTAATAAACTACACAAACTAATATAATACCTAATAGAAAATGGCAGCCCACAATCATCTGTAACTCCCATAGAATCCATTGCATTCTTCTTGTGTGCAAACAAAAATACCCACACACATTAAATAAACATTTAAAATGCAATTTAAAAAAAATTAAAGAGATGGAGAGATTTATCAGTGGATAAAGGCATTTTCCCAGCAAACCTTTTGTCCTGTTGATCCCTGAAACCTAAGTGAAATTGGAAGGAGAGGGACTAACCCCACAAATTTGTTTTCTCTCCTCCCTTTGACATGTATTCAGTGGCACATGTGCCAGTGTACTCATACAAGCACATACACACACATACACACTGGCAATTTCTTTTTAAAGTAAAAAGCACATGCTGTAAAACAATATTGCAAAATAGGTTTGATATAGGACTTAAACCCAAAACTAAACAATTCTTCCAACTCAGAAATAAAATCTTAGTCACTTTTTTTAATGAGTGTCAAGCAGATACTGCATCACAGGTGGTAAATAAACACATTAAAATATGTTCATTATTTTTGGACTTAATGACTGTGGGAACTAAGTTTTCTGTTCTGTCCAGTTCCCGCAGTCATTAAGTCCCAAAGAAATTACACAAAGGTCTACATTAACTATAAACTGATTGGCCCACTAGCTCAGGCTTCTTACTAACTCTTATAACTTATATTCTTGTCTATGTTAGCCATGTGGCTTGGTACAATATTCAGCGAGACAGTCACATCTTGCTTCTTCTGTGTCAGGCTCACAACTGCAGAGGAATGGGCTTCCTTCTTTCCAGAATTCTTCTGTTCTCATTGACCCACCTCTGATTCCTGTCTGGTTGTCCTGCCTATACTTCCTGCTGGCTACTGGCCAATCAGCATTTATTTAATATATAATTCACAGTATACAGACCATGGTCCCACCACTTCCCCCTCTTTTAAAAAAAACACACACACAAGAACATCCATAGTCCATTTTATGGGAATGTGGGCGTAGTTTTCCAGGCTACTTCCTTCTGGTTGCGGGTGCTGATAATCTTATGGGGACCTAAAGAAAATTTAGAGTTATG
>LOEQ01013356.1:6473-21837 GCA_001685075.1 Bramus lutescens | reverse complement strand
CACTGATATGAGGGGAGGCAGAGCACCGCTGCTGACAGCTCCCAGGTGGGCAAACTCTTCGCTTGAGTCTTGATCTCTATCTTGTATTAGGGATGCACTAATAAATTACCCAGATCCTTCCTCATTAGGGCAGTGCCTCTGACCAAGTCAGGGACTGTTTCTCTCTTCTCCCATTGGTGGATGCTACAGTGTGGCTACTTCGACAGCACCCAGACTGGTGTATGAGACTGACAAGGGTGATGTTGCAGAGTTGGATGCAGTGGCCTTGACACAGCATCCTTGCACACAGCACACAGCATGATTCTTCATTTCTAATCATTACAACTGCTGTTAATCATCTTTCCTAAACAGGCTGATCCCTTGCTGTCCAGATCCTTCCACCTCTTAGCTGCCCATCTTGTTTTGTGTTCTGCTAGCTGGTTCAGTTCTGTGCTCTAGTACAGCCATGTCTGCACTGCTCTTTCCTGTTATTTGGATTATGTAGAGAAATACCCAGGCTTCTACTTTCCTCAGTATGTCTCCTCCTGCTAACCATGAATCCTCAATCTGCCTGGCATATAGAGTCAATAAATATTTTGTTAAATAATAAATAAGGGCACGAATAAATGAATATCAAATATCACCTACAGATTTGGGCACACTGGCCTATAATAAATATTTCATCTCAAAACCGAAACCTACTCTTTCCAGCATCCTGGACCATGAACCAGGATCAATAATTCCTTTTCCTCAGAATCATCCACCTGATCTAGCTTCATTTCACACCCAAAGCCACAACTAGGTGGAAGAGCAGCACACTAAATTCTCAGTTTTCCTAGCACACGTCATGGTCCTTAGAATAATTCGACTGTAGATTTTGTACCCACAAGTGATGGTGTGTGAGCATCCAGACAACAGAATTAGGGAATGGTTGGTGGGCACAACTAGTTGGTAGATGGCAGCTGCTGCTCACAGTCCCAGTGAATCCAGGTCCCCTCGAGGGGAGGCGAAGGACTCAACAGACAATTCTTGCTACTGAAGATAACAACAGCTTTCCTGCCTCCCACCCACTGGAAGCTGCAAGGAGCCCATATGCCCTGGAGTGGGGGGAGCACAGACTGCCATGCTGGGAAGCAGAGAACAGCATGTGTGTGCCCCTGGCAGAGAGTGCTGTCACCTCTCCTTTGTTCTCAGGACACTCCTCTCAGCCAGCCCTTCTGGGGGTTTAATCTTTTACCCAGCAGAAATCTCTTCCTTTCTTAATTGCTTCAGATCCATTTTGTCCCAGTCTTTGCTTAGCAAGTCAGGATGAAGGAAAGTGTGCTCTCCCAACTCTTCAGCTTTTATTCTATAGGAGAAATGAGCCTGTCTGGGCTGTAGGGATGTCATGAACACCCAGGAAGAAAAATGCATCCTTTGCTTCTCCTGGGACTCTAAAAGAACTAACTGAGAGTCTATCATGAGTTCCCACAAAAACTACTCCAGTAAATGACCGCAGAGAGTGCCTTGTCTCACACCCACCAGAGTACTTGGGGAAGGCACATTTTAAAACTGCTTAGCCCTACAAGGCTAAATTACCAAATGATATGGCACAATCAGAGCTTATTTGGACCACATTCTTGCTCGGAGTCGGACGGGAGTATTTCTTCTCTCTAAAGACCCCCAGGCTCTTTTAGTCTCCAGTTCACTCTCATGCATTCATACTTTAAAAGTTCTTTGGGTATAATCCAAAGTTCTTTCACTGGAGCAGAAGACCCCCATGGATATCATCAAGAAAAAAAAAGATCCTTTCCCACATCTGTTTGTTTACGGCCTTCTGCTCGGAGCTCTCCGGGGCTCATCACTCCACTCAACATGTGTGTTAGCATGTGACACTGCTCCTAAAAGTCCTTTTACCACCTGCCCATCATCATCCACCAACCCCTTCACATTTCCTCCCCTGGAGCTTTCCAAAATGCGCTGCTTGCCTCGCTTGACACCTGCTTCAAGAACTTAATCAGCGCATTCAAAAATATCCCAGGTCTCCTTGCAAAGACAGAGCAGAATTTATAGTTCTTCTGACTAATTTACTAATTCTCCCATAAAGTGAAAATTCTGAAAGCCCAAGGCATCACCTCTTATCTTCCACAACCAACACTCCACAGGCTCTGGCTAAGAGACAGAAAATAGCATTGCAGATGAGGAATGGAAACCAGTATAGCATCCCTGAGAGCTGCTCGCATCCAATGTCAGCCCCATATTATATTTGAAATATCATATATATTTGCCCAGACTGTTCCTAAGGGTTCTTCTGCCTGTTACATTCTAACTAGTCTCTTCTCTACCTTCTCAATGGTACAAACTATGTCTGTGGCATGTCCTTTAGAAGCTATCTCTAGGGTAGCATTGAGACAGTGTTTCACAATCTTTCTTTCATTATTACTCTTTGCCCTGGAGGAGTCCTTCACACCTCCAATCTCTTCATCAGTGAAATTTAATATTACACATGTATTACATATATCTATACGTGTATATCTTATGCATGTGTGTGTAATTAATATGTACAAAGTGAGATTCACTTGCTGCCTCAATAATCACTCGTTACCTTTCTCTTCGTCAATATCACCCTGCTTGAGAAGGCAGGACTGACATTGAACCATGAGCTACTTCTAGGTGAGTGACACAAGAGAAGATATTTGTCTCCAAATCCAAGGGCCATACATTTAGATTCAGAGAATCTAAAAGTAACCACTATGTAAGCCAGAGCGGGACAGCCAGAAGTTGTCATGAAAGTAAACAGCAGCTTCCCATTCTTCCTAGCCAAGCCAGGCTTAATCTCCTGTCACAGGCCCCACAGCAGTCTTTGTAGCCTGGGATTCTCACCTCTGCCCACAGTTACCATTTCCAGATGAACCCCAGCAGGAACAATGGGAAAAATGGGAATGTAGCAAACAATGGCTGATGATGTTCCAGGAACAATTAGAATCCAATCCAAAGGCCCCTGGCAGGCACAATGGCTTTCTCAACTCACTGGCATCAGCTCAGCTCCCCCTCCCTACACACGGTTCCCCTTCACCTTACCTTGGCACGCTGGCCAAATACGTCACAAGTTTCCGCAGGTCTTCCTGTCTTATTCTGTCATGATTGCTTCGGGCAGGGAAGGTCAGGATGGGTCCGCCTCGCTTATCACGGCCCCCTGGAGGGAGCAAGAGAGGGAGTTTAAGAAAAGCATCCAGGAAAGCCAACTACAGATGAAAAATGATGTGTCTGAATGTCAAAAGAACAGGCTGCAAATCACCCAGAGAAATCAGGGTAGGAGCTACTTGACGGTAAGGTGGATGACTTTGGGCAAGTCCCTTTAGATCTCTGCTGCCTCATCTACAGATGATAAAAATGACAGTGGGCACATTGCAGGGTTATTGCAAGGACTGGTGAGACAGCAAAAGAAAGACCACTGAGGAAAGGAACACCCTCGGCACGTGAGAAATAATAAGAAGTGTTGTGACTATTCTTGCTGAGAAAACAAGCTAGGGAAAGTGCTTTGTCTTGGAAATTGAACCTTCAGTCGCTTCTCTTTGCAGACACCAGTGATGTGGGATCATGCTCTAGGAGTGATTACATGAAAGGCCTCGGAGGCAACAGGACAGCGCTGCCAGGAGTCTTGCAGACTCATGTAAGATACACTGAGAGGTCTCCACCCAGGCCAAAGGTCAGCTCTACCCACTAGCTGCCTGACCCTAACCCTCTCATTAGAAGTATGCCTCTCATTAGAAGTGCACAACTCTCATTAGAAGTATGTATGCGCAGGGTCTTACTAAACTCCACATGTGAAAAAAGCTGGAAGGAGCAAACCAAAACAATGACCTCTGCTTTTATTAGGAGAGGCTTCAAGATGGCTACTGTTTCTCTGCTCAATTTTCCAAAATGTCTCTTTGCTATTACTGAATAATTTTGAAGTTCATTCATTAACAGACACTAAAATTATAAAGCAGACTAAGTTTCTAGGGGGGTTGGGTGGGGCTGAAGCTGAAGGGTAGTGACATCAGTGAGCCCCCCATCTCTGTAGTATGACCACAGATGCACACCTGCATCGCAAGCATTCACTGACATTTGCACAGTGGTGACCAAAGGGGATTTAATGGGAGAAAGATGGGCACATGACCATAGCACCACAGCGATCCTAGAAAGAAGCCCACACTAGCTCATTTAGAAAAGGATCTCTTTTTTGACTCAGTGGCCCAGGTCCCTCCCAATTGTGAGCTCAAGCATAATGCTCTCCTCTAGTCCAGGAGCACACAGGTGTCGTTGGGCAGCTTGGCAAACAGTGAATCCAGAACACCCTAAAGGATAAAGAGATTTCTGAAGGAGGACACCAGGTGGATGACTCCATGAGTGAAGTGCCTTCTACACACACGTGAGGACTTCACCTCAGATTTTCCAGCACCCCCATAAAATCTGACATGATGAACCCTAGCATTTGGGAGATAGAGACAGAACTTGATGGCCAGCTAGTGTAGCCAGTCAGTGAGCTAGATGAGCTAAAAGTCCATATTTAAAATTACAAGGTAGAGAGCAATTAAGGACACACTTGGTGTTGACCTCTGGCCTCTGTATATGCATACATGTGCATAAGCATTAAGATATATATGCACTCTCACATTAACACACATACACACACAGGGTTGGAGGAGGCTGTAGGGAAGAAAGGATTAAACAAAATCAAGCCACTGAGCAAGACCAGCATCCAAGTCCCTCTCTACCCTAACAGGGAGGATTTGTACAGATAGAGAGTTGAGCCACAGGCTCCCCAAGTCCAGACTTTCCATACCCCCAGTCCTAGTTCTTCATATTGATGATCACCTTGATCTCATCTGCCTTGGAAGAAGACATTAACTCCTACTGTGATCCATGATCCATATGAAGAAAGGAAACAGAAGGGTTAGAGAAATGGGTTCTCAGAAGATAGAAGGATCTCAGACATCCATCTCTGCTAGCCTTGATCTCATCACCCTAAGCGTTTCCACCCTTGGAGAGGTGTGTGTGTGTCTGTTTATGTGTCTGTTGTCTGTCTGTCTGCCACCAGTGTTTTCTCCCTGACCTTCCATGGGCACCTTATAAGTAGGATCATGTGAATGTAAGGAGCATAGACTCTCATGGGCAAAAAGAGACCAGGTGGTTTGGATGGTTGGTTGGTATGGTCCCCCTGTCAACATGAGACCAGTACTTATCTTTGAAACAAGAGCTTCAGAATCACAGTTGGAGGTAGGGTTCTGAGTATGTAGGGGGCCTCCAAAGGTGGGAAATTGCTTATTTTGTCTCCACAGGTGTCTCTTTTGTATAGATCAAGACACAAGAAAAGGCAACAGGATCCATCTGTCTATTTTCAGAATGGGAATGACATCCAAGAATAAAGAGAAAGAATAAGTATAGTGGAGAAGCATAATGCTGGGAGGCCGGGGACAGTGGATGGAATGAGGCCCCACAGTGGAGGAAAGATGAAGGATCTAGCACTCAGTTTACAGGGCTGTGCCTTTCTCTCTAAGGCAGGCTACAGGACCCAGGAGGAGAAGAAAATAAAGACAAGTCATGGAGAAGGACAGCTAAACCCATCTCAGAATAAAATATCGCAGATGGTGGTGTGATCTTTCGTCAACGGCACCATTCACTTGAGCAACAGGTTCTTACCCTTTCCATACCTGTGCCAGGCTTTGATGGCAGAAGCTACAGGATAAGGATGCAGACAATGGGGGTGGAGTGGTTGGGTGTTCTAGAAATGTCAACAGCTCTCCCTCCCTATAGATAGGAACAGGGCTAGAGAAAGAGGAAGGCCCAAAGTGAGAGACATCTTTGGATTGACTGAAGTAGGGGGAGGGCTCACACTCTGAGGAAGTACCAGGCTCTGGTTAGGGTAGCATATGGAAGTCGCGTGGGAGGGAGACACATCTCAGGAAGTGTACCAAAAGTTGGATTCAAATAACAATTGCTCTGCAAGATTTTAATGTATTCACACACATTTTTTTTAAAAAGGAACTAGGCTATTTTGTAGTTGGAAATGCCAGGTTAGATGAGATAAAGTTGGTTATTGTAGGATTTTACAGAGCCTTAAAATGTTAATGTGCTTTGATGGGTGGTCCAAGTTGAGGATGGGAAGAAGGACTTTAATATTCAGCAAGTCCCAAACTTCCTTCCTTATTTTCAAAGATCATTTTATGGAACACACTTTGAAGCTTTGGGGTCTAGAGTATGAAAAGCTGTCCCCACTATCAGGGAGCATCAGTCAGAACAGTGGAAAATGATGGCAAGGGGATAAAACCAGAGAAGGATCACCCAGAGCTGACCAAAGACAGGGTGTGAATGTGTAGAGATCCCAGGGATGCAGTGGGTCCTATGCGGGAGGGCTGAGTAGAAAGAAGAGATATGGATGCTGTGAGTGGGAGGCCAGGAGCCCACCGCTAGAGCACGACACGGCACGACTGGGAGAGTAGAGGCACACTGAGGGATAGACACAGCCACCATCACACATGCCCACCCACAGGCAGACATGGTGGGTTGTCCTGGCCTAGTCCAGATGTCCGTTGTCATGGCAACATGCTTTCTTTTACCTGGCCAAAGCTGGGATTCTGGCAGAAGAGGGTGGGCACAGCTAATGGTCCGTTTCTCTGCCTACCGTGCTTCTTGCTTTGCTCTCAGAATGAAATGCAACTGCCACACTGCAGTATTTAACTGGGGGGATTTCTGTACTTGGTTTTAATTTTGGGTTTTGTTTTCTGACTCAGCTTATATGCAATAAGGAGATAATTTTTTGTTTTCCTTTTCAGATGCAGTCAGTTATCATCTCCCAATCGCCCTTAGTGCCCTTCCCAGGCACAGGAGGGCAACGTTCCCTAAGCCCAGAAGCTCAAGACAAGAATGGATGAGTCAGGCTCAGCTCATGCGGGCACACAGCAGTGAGTGGCACACTGCCAGGCCCTTTACCCTCTCTGGGAAGTTCCTACCAGCCTCATCCCTGACTACTTTCCCGGCTAACTGCTTCCATAAATCTCATAAAGGCAACTCCCTCTCTCTTAGTGGGCTTTCCCGGGCCTGGCTGGGCCCCACTCACATTCTAATTGACTGTACATGGGAAAAATGAGCCATAAACAAGGAAATAAGGGTTCCCATGTCAGAACATACTATGTCTTCACAGTCCCTGATGGATTCTGAACAAGATGTTATCAGAAACCAAGGGCTAAGTCTAAAAAGGCCTCTGGAGGAGGGGAAGTGGAAGGTAACTGGGGAAGAAGAGGAGGAAGCTGGCAACTATAGGAAGGGTCCTCTTGAGAAGGAAAACATGTAGCATGGGATAAGCAGGGGCATCAGCAGGACACCCAAGGGGCAGGAAGAGCATCATCTTAACTAAGGGCCACAAAATGGAAGTAACTGGGCAGCAAGCCGGTACTAGGNAAGTGGAAGGTAACTGGGGAAGAAGAGGAGGAAGCTGGCAACTATAGGAAGGGTACTCTTGAGAAGGAAAACATGTAGCATGGGATAAGCAGGGGCATCGCAGGACACCCAAGGGGCAGGAAGAGCATAATCTTAACTAAGGGCCACAAAATGGAAGTAACTGGGCAGCAAGCCGGTACTAGGAGTTGAGGCTAGGAGGCCTGGGGTACATCAATGCACAGAGACCACCGGGACTTCCACACAGGCTCTCTCCACAATTCAGGAAGCACTCCAAACCCTAGCTCACCTTGAGGTTGTCACATACATGCCTCTATGATGAAATCACACCCCAGGGAGGTTGTTCTGCTCTGCCTCCACACCTTTAGTAATGAGGGGCTCACTATCTAACGCAGCAGGGCAAAGCTGCTTTTGGAGGAACAACTGTGAGAAAATACCATGCCACCCCCTGCTATGGTATTCACATGTCCTTCAAAGGCTCCTGTGTACCTAGCTCGGGCCTACCTCCCTTCCCATACCACATTGACTTGCTGCCCTCTCTCCTTTATGGTAAGGTGGAGACAATGGTTTCCCTGCGGAGACAAATATGGTTTCCCTTTTCCACTGAGGACCCCCCTCTCCTCTCTCCATCTCTCCCTTCTCTCTACTATGGTTGGCATATCAGCCAAGCCAGCAGAGCCTATGTATGGGGTGAGTCATTATACTATGGGAACATGCTCACTCATGCCCTGTGGCTCCATGGCTATTCATGCAGACAAGACAAAGGTTCCAGAAATAAAGGCTCTGCCTACAAGGTGTAGCAACAGGGCTTCTCTCTCAAGATAAGGCCTCTGCGCTATTCCCACCACCCAGCTCAGGCCCAGGGTCTGTCAAGTTCTGATCCAGAAGGACCCCAGTTCAGCTGTCAAGTTTGTGACGTTATGGGAAACAAACATTCTACCTAATCAAACACACGTAGCTAGGTTCCAATCAAACTGTTTACAAGAAGTAGTGGATGGCTTGAAGGCTGCAGAGAGCTGATGCTCAGATTACATGCTCAGAGACCTAGCTGTATAAGATAGGCTGGGAGAGAAGCAGGGAGTCAATATTTGGAAGTTGCCGTTCAGAAAACAAAACAATAAAAAACAAACAAACAAACAAACCAAGAACAAAACTTGAGAATACAAACACTTGGGTTCCATGTGCTAAGAAAACAGATAAGGAGAAGTCAAAACCAATTTAAATCTCCTGTGTGTGATGCACTAAGAAACAACAGATAAAACCCTGGGGAACATGTGGAGTAGACACTCTTTTTCTACAGGAATCTCTCACAGTGCCATAGCAGCCCTGCCAGAGAGGGCGAATCAGGCAGCAGTGTGTGAGGTGTGTGTGAACCTGCCTATTGTTGCAAGTGTCCTCTAGAGTCTCCAGGAGAGGTCAGAGCCCCTGTGCCTGTCACTGTAGGGAGGAAGCAGCTGCTACAAGCCTAACTGCCAATGTTTCTCCTCTCATAGGTTCACAGAGGTGAGCGAGTGATCACACACACATACACACACACATACATACACACACACCACACATACACACACACCACACATCAAACATGCACCACACACACACCACACATCAAACATGCACCACACACACACCACACACATCAAACATGCACCACACATGTATGCACACACACACACACACATACACACACACACCTCAAAGAACATATGAAGATACTCACCAGACACAAAGGCCACTTTCTCCTTTAGGATGGGAAGGACATCAGAAGCTTTCAAACCATCATTCCGAAAGGATCCTGTGGGACGACAAAACAAACAGAATAAATATGTCTGCTACCAGTCAGGTCCCAAGGCCCCACTCTCCGTCACTCATCCGGGTTTATGCAGGTCTGTAGCCCAGCCCAACACAGGGAGCATCCCCATCATGATGAGGTTAAAGTCATCTTCTCTTGGCCCTTTTCAGGAGGGGACAGTTCAAGCCACTCCTCTACTGAGTCCATGCCCCCCAGGATAGCACTGGCAGTCCTGCGCTTGTTGAGGGACTTGAAAATGGCAAGATGTTTTAAAAGCATGTTTGTTCCTCTAGCACCCAGCATGGTGTCGCCCCGACAACATGTAGTATGGATGGATAGCAAGACAGTTTACAAAACCCTAAATGACATCTTATAGATAACACTGTTAGACTTCATTTTACTATTGGAAAAATAACTTACAAAAATCCAACATCTGGAAACAACGTTGATGAAATCCCATACTCACCCCACCCCTAATGTCACCACCAGTCCTCCACAGAAATAAATCTCCTGAAGACATGTACTTTGTCTGTCTGGCCCTTTAAGTCTTACTTCTTGTTTGTAAATCATCTCCAGGGTCTAACCAAGTTCCTATTAGGGTGCTGGAGGCAGACACCTGGAACTCACCAAAACTGGGAAAGATTCACCTAGAAAAACTGTACTCCTAAAAATAAAGGGCAACCCAGTCCATATGGAGTGTGGAAAGAGAGGACCAGCTTTCACACATGCATAAAACCCCAGGATAGCCCCCTGTAATCACAATAGTCAATCCCAGTGCCTCACACAAGAACTCTGGAAGAGAACTGCACACCCCTTGCCCTGGGAGCTGTAATTGGGGTCTCTGCAGTGTATCACCATTAAGACATCACAAAGAGGATCAGCAGTTCTGCCAGCTCCAGGCTACAGAGCCTGGGACCACGAATGCTGTTCTAGCGTCTTTGTCCACATGCTGTGAGGGCAAGTCTGAAATCTACAAAGGAGAGTAGCATGCTGGGCAAGCTTGTCTCTACCTTCAGTCTCTTGACAGCATATGAATTTTACCAACAAGCCAGGAATTAGTTTACTGGCCCAGGGAAGAGGAAATTTCATGCTCCATGCACACCCAACCAAGGAAGAGAAAGAGGTGTGTCACCGAATGCGGGTGTCCAAGGTCAGAGGTCATAATCAAACCCCAATCCCATTTTCAGTGTCTGACCATTTCATCTCTCTCCTCTTTTCCATGTTTCCCTGATGTAATGAAACTTTTACTCAGCAATTACGTCTCTTCAGAAGTTGACACACAGTAGATGGTGTGCAGAAGCGCTGCAGGCTCATTGTGCTGCAGCAAAGAAAAAAGCAACACTGGCAAAGAGTTCTCACTTCAAAGACAGAAGCCTTGCTTTATACCTCTACCTTAGTTTATTCAGATAGCTGAGCTCAAACCTTGTCCCCCACACCCAGATCGATGACATCTCATGAAAGAGACTAATTAGTAGCAGTTACTACAAAATTTACAAATAGTTCCTAGGATTTGCTTTGTTTTTTTTTTCTTTTCTACCTCACGCAGCAGGAAAACATTTTAGCTTCTTAACTATCTTTAATTCGTGACATTGAAGCATCAATAAACTTATTTTTACAAGTGAAATATTTTTCCTCAGTTTTTAAAGTACTCTTACATTAATAGTCTCACTTAATTTCTGTAAAAAGGCTAATATAAAAAAAATAAATTCTATCCTGACCTTTTTCCAGATTATTTACAAGCCCAAAGTAAGCCAGGCCTGGCAGTGCAAGTCACCCCAAAAGGCCAAGGCCGGATGGTTATAAATTCAAGGCCACCCTTGGCAACTTCGAGGAAGGACTGGGTATATTATGTTCAAACCACTCTTAGCTGCAGAGAGGGGGCCCTAGTTTCATCCTTCTCTCTCTCTTCCTTCTCACTCCAAGGTCCAGAACCTGGAGAACGGCAAACCATTCCTCCACGTAGCTAGTGATCATGGGTTCTGGTAAATATCAGTCCTGAGCTGGCCTCTTCTAAGACTCGCAGGCTTCCAGTTCCTGGGCCAGAGGCCTCTCAAGCAAGTTCAGATTAAGGTTGGGCTATATGCTTGACTGTGTACCCACCACAAGAACTCCCAAAGTACCCAGATTTACTCAGCCATTACTAGGAAGTAATCATTCCCAACAGCAGCAGCAGCAAGGTTTTTCACATTATAAAAGCTTTTGCTTAGGGGGTCTTTTTAAATAAAAGTTCCCTTAGTGGTTTAAATTAGCTTTTCATTTCTCAAAAATTGAATTACAAATAACTTTTCAAGAATACATGCATTATGTAAAGCCAAGTAGAGCTAAAGTAATTAGCCCAGGGGCTCAGAAACGAGTGACCTTGCATATAAAACCTATTTGCACTGGCTGAAGAGCCTATGTATGAATTCCCCCAAGGCCCTTGTGAAACCGGCCATGAGAGTATATAATAAAGGGTGAGTTCATTGACCACTAACTCAAACAGGATCAATGAAATTGGAACATGTTTTCACTAGTAGGTACACATCCCGGTAGACTTCTGGTAAATGGTCAATAAATATTTGATGAAAGAATAAACGACTGAAAGTTACCCCTTTCTAAAGTGGGGTGCCCGAGGTCAGTGGCATCACTGGTCATATAAATACTAGTGAATCAAGTGGAGATCGCCAGGTGCCTCTCAGCTTTAATGTCCTAAGCCTATCTAAGCTGGCTCTGCATCTTTATCGGCCTTCACAATCAGACCACTATCAGAGCAACAGGTTTTGAAAGGGATGTATTAGGAGCAAATTCTTCATTCAGTCTCAGTGTGCTCTGTACAACTAGAACAACTCCTCCCTGGCTTCCCGGCCCTTTCTTTCTTGGGATCAGGTGGGGAATATAATTCTTGCAGGTAGACCAGTTGCCGGAATGGAAGAAAAGTGACAGAAGAACTCTAAGTACACATGCCCTGTGGGTGGCAGCTTGTACCACAACTGCTGACACAAAGTGTATCGGATAGCATTACTAGGCTGTGAACAGTAGACCACCGGTAGACCAGTCTTTTCCTTAAGACAAGCTTGCTGAAACAGTAGATCCATTATTGCCTCTATAGAAGGCCTGAGGAGAAATAAAAGCCCCTAACTCCTTGGAAGTCCTATAAGGCAAAACAAAACAAGTCGGCAGGAACCCTTGTGGACCTGACCCAGTGTGGGTGTTGTGCTGTTTCTTAAGGACAAAGGCATGCTTGGCTAGCTTTCAATGCTAAGCCCACCACACTCATGTCCTGCTGCTGTCAGAATTACAAGCCTGCTGTTCTGTTAATTAGCAAAGTGGAAACACTCTGCATCTATTAAGGAAGTAAAAATTACCACCTCCATCCCCCCACGACCCTCCAGTTCAGGCCTCCTCCCAGGCCTGTGTCTGCTCCTCGTTGCCCTGTACCTTGAGCACCATGCTCACATTGCTGCCTGGTCCCCCTCACACTTTCCTCCTCAGTGCTTCTCATACGTAAAAGGGCCCATGGTCTTCACTCTGGTACCCAGCCTGCACTTCTGGACCCAAGGAAGAACAGGGCTGGGCCTTGTGCCATGGGCCCTGCCCATGGTTTTTTGGGCCTGGGAAACTAGTGACTCCCTTAAGGAAGCAGAGTGCCTTGGGCTCCAGGCCAATCTCCTCCAGAAAGCAATCCTGATTGAAACAAACACAGAAACAAACAACTAAGTGAGCATTTGGTGAGCATTCAAAAGTATAGGCTGCCAGAAAGCCCATGGAGTGCTCTTTATTTCCTTTTGGTTTTCCGTCATGCTTCCACAATTTGCACTTATTTAAGAGTGACTGTGTAAGCTTTTCAACATTGCATCAAGTGGGGCTGAGTCCCAGCCCTCCACTAAAATGGCAAACTTCCCAACACGCAGGTCCCTGCCTCTTCTTTCCCTCCATCCCATTGTATTCTGTGCAGGTGGTGTCCTATCTCTTTTGAACAATTCATTGTCCTATTGGCACACCTGTCTATTGCTGCATGGAAGTCCCTGGACAGCAAGCCCCACTTCTTATTTGTCTTGGTACTACCACAGTCTAGCACAAGGCCTACCTAGCATGTCATAAATACTCAGCAAGGAGACTCATGTATGAATGACCTCAGATGAGGGGAACACAAAATCATACTCAAATCAGTGTTGGCTAAGTGAACTCTTAGGATGCTCGGTGGCAAGACAAATTTATTCTCTGCAGTATATAAATCGGTGACTTGGTATCACTTCAAAAGGATTACCGAAAACCACTGCTAGAGTCTTCCTCTTTAAAGTAATATTCATTACATACTACATAGGACTTGATAGAAATGTAGGGTCCCAGATCCCACTTGAGACCTATGGAATCAGAACCCACATTGGAACAAGAACCCAGAGGACTCTATTCACACAGTATAAAGCAAAGCCAGCTTCAGAGAAACTACCTCACCTAGTTGCATCAAGGCCTTTGACTATCAGCTCTAAAGCTGCTCTACCTCCTACCGACCCACCATAAGAACATTCCTCCAATTACTTACTTCCCAGGCTGAAATAAACGATCACCCCGGAGATATGTATTAATAATTCATCTTCCAGGCCATTGAGAATGGACCATGTCTTGTTTTGAAGGAGCATATTTATAAACCACATCTAACCAGGATCTGGTACCTTAACCCATTCCCCCATGCAACAAATGTCTTAATTTCACAACAAAAATACCTGTTTCTTATTTTCTGAGATCTGCCATCTTGCTTTCAAAAATATTGTCAGGGATCACATTTACAGATCAAAACGCCATCTTTGAGATGACCTTAAAAGATAGGAGAGCCAACTTATGCCTCTCTATCCCAGCTGATCCCTGACCCACAGCACTGAACACCAGGCAATGCTGGACAAGTAACAGGGAAAGGAAAGGCTCTCACCCAGAGACCTCCACATGCCATGAGCACAGGGTACCCATTTCATGGAACTCCCTCCAAAGTGATGGGGAGACCACTTTCTGCCCTCTGGGTGACTTACAGCCCCAAATACTCAGTGCTCATTTTCCCTAATACTGGGTATCTACCTGACTCTGCAGAAAAGAAAAGATACTGAGACTCTGATAAAGAACTCCACCCTCCCACCCACCCTCCACCTAACCACACAGTATCAATGCTTATCCCTATGATGGGTATTAACTACCCAGTATCCACGCTACCTAATAATGGACACTGCCCATCACCGAGGTGTCTAAACAGAAACATGGGTAGCATCCTAGACATTCATTTCTCCATCACACTTTTCAAGGCGGACATTCAATTATGTTGACTCTACCTCCTAAATCTCTCTCAAATCCATCATTTCTATGTAGTTTCCCTGACCTCTCAATCAGTTGAGCTGTCCTCAGTTGTACCTTATCATTCTTGAATGGCATCTATGTGTTTCATTTCACTCCCCATTAACCGATCCTGACATCTCCAGGGAAAGGGCTTAACATACTTATTGTTCTACCCTCACACCTAGCTCAATGTCTGTCACACAAAAGGGACTCAAGAAATACTGAGCCAAAGTGGAGGCACATGGTTTCAGTGAGCTCAGAGCTGGAGGTGGATGGTTAGGGCAGGCTCACCCAGGAGAGGATGTGGACCGAGTTTTGAATAACAGAAGGGCAGAAGATGGTCAGGAAGAGAGCCAGAGCTTACTGCTGAATAGGAAAACAGAGTGGAGACTACAAGAGGCAGAGCAGGGAGCTCTGCAGTCTTATTTCCAGAAGTTGCTCCTCCGAGGAAACTGCATATGCCTGGGGAGCCACAGAGAGCTGGGCTGAGCTGCATCAAGGGGATGAGAAGGGAGGGAAGGAGCATTTGGCTGGTCCCAGAGGAAAAGTGCAGCTCAGAGCAGGGTAGTGCGCCATAGGCTATGACGTCAACCTCCAGGTCACTCCTGAACTGTGGATGAGGCCAGGGGAGATTCAGACGCAAGGCTGATGGTAGAAATTTCTCCTGATCTTTCCCCTAAGTTCCAAGAGTACGTTCGTTCCAAGCCCCTTCCAGAAGCCAGCCAGGCCAGCAGCAGGCTGGTGGCTTGTATAAGACACTGTGAAGATCCTTGTAAAGAACTGAACTGACTCATAAAGGAAGAGACTTCCTCGTGGTCTCTCCTGATGTAGGTGGGTCATCTGTCTATGTGTTACTTTCATTGGTTAATAAAGAA
Organism: Bramus lutescens; assembly: GCA_001685075.1. Taxonomy (NCBI): domain Eukaryota; kingdom Metazoa; phylum Chordata; class Mammalia; order Rodentia; family Cricetidae; genus Bramus; species Bramus lutescens. The sequence continues at coordinate 6,474 of LOEQ01013356.1, read as the reverse complement.
A
>LOEQ01013354.1:20544-32841 GCA_001685075.1 Bramus lutescens | reverse complement strand
CTCCACAAGAGGGCATGCATCTACATCAGGCAGCCTGTCACCCCAGCTCCACAAGAGGGCATGCATCTCATCATGCAGCCTGTCACCCCAGCTCCACAAGAGGGCATGCATCTCATCATGCAGCCTGTCACCCCAGCTCCACAAGAGGGCATGCATCTCATCATGCAGCCTGTCACCCCAGCTCCAGTAGACTCTGATGCTTTTCTTACAAGGTCACCAATGCCCATGTGCACATACACATCTAATTAAAAATAAATTCAAAAAAATACATTTAAAAAGAAAAAAGCTGGAGCTAAAGAGTTGGCAGTGGTTAAGTCACTTGTTGCTTCTTACAGAAGACCCTGGTTAGAGTCCCATGATCCACATGGTGGCATACAACTATTCTTAACTCTAGTCCCAGGTGTCTGACACCCTCTTCAGACTCAGTGAGTACTAGGAACATATATGATACATATACATGTATTCAGGCAAAGTAGTCATACATATAAAATAATCAATCTTATTTTTAAAAAGATAAATGTTTTGGGGGGAAAAAGCCAAAAGAACTCTTTTACCCAAAATCCTGTAATATATTATTAATACTTAGATTGAATAATCATCACTTTTGCCCATGGCACTCAAAAATAAACAGCAGCTGTACACTTTCAATTTTTTGGTAAGAAATTTTAGTTTAGGGCTGATATGTGAATTACTAGACAGCATGATTCTTCATTTTCCCTGCTAATAATATGCTTCAAATTTTGATTACTTCTAAATCTGCTGTATTAAGTCTGAAACCGATTAATGATGTACTGTATCCTGCTAAGTAGAATTAAATTAGTGTATAATTGATTAGTGTATAATTGAGGCAGTTGTAGATTTATCAACTTTAATTAGGAGAGCTTATTACAGATAATTTATACTACAGTATAAGAGAAAATAGACAAAGGAGTTCATCAAAACCTCAAATTAAGACCAGAAACATAAAATTAAAGCTTAGGAAGGACTATATGTTAATACCAAGTTCTATAAAAATAAATCATTTTAGTATGAATCCTTTTAGAGAAAATTGATTATTAACCTTTAACCTAGAATTTTCAAGCAATTACACAGTTTATGAAACATAGGAGATGCTAACTTGTGTGAAAGAAAGTGTACCTTGTTCACATAAAACATAAAATAAACCAAAAGAGAGTGAACAAATTTACTTTTAATATTTCTTATAACACCTTTTTAAAAGTATTCACAGGTGGGAGAGAAGGCTCAGCAGCTAAAGGTGCTTTCAACAGAAGCCGCTCGACTCCAGCTCAACCCCTGGAAATATTGCATTCAGTGTAACTTTTCTGTAAATAAACTAGTAAACGAAGGTGGACGGTGACTCTGCAAAGTCATCTTCTGACCTTCACACACATGCCCAACACACACACACAAATTATTAATATCTAAAGGCAAAATACTGTGACTCTAATCCTAAACATAAAAATCAAGAAATAAACAAGTGAAGAAAAAGCATGGGAAAAACTGAAGATTCATCTACAGTTCTTTGAATACTCTTGTGGGTAGTGTAACCACAGCCCAGAAACTTCTACACATAAATTGCTAACTCCCCTGAGTTTAAAGCCATGGTAATTAGGATCATTATCTAACATGCTAATGATATAGAGATAATAAGTTTGCAGTGAATAATTCATATAACCAGCTCTCACAGTTATGCTCGTTGCTAATAGTTTATTTACAGTACAACGTGAACTGAATTTAATAGTTTAATTTTACTGCATAGATAAACAGGAATCATTTAGTGTGGAAGTCTAATTTACTATCAGTAAGTGATAATCTCAAGAATATATTGATCTGTATACTTATCTAATCTTTGCTCATTCATTAGTAGTTATAATGTCAAACTATCATACAAAAATCTGGAGAAAGATAAAGGTTTCTGAATTAAATTTTAAAAATATGCTGGATTAATGTCAAATTACAAGCTGCTTCAGTAGCTGATAGCTTTAAATAAGTAATAACATTCTGCTAGTTTTGAAATGTACATAAGGACAACTTTGGAATTTTGAATATTAAAGTACAAAACAATCACTCAGATTCTACATGTGTCTTATTAAATTGAAATTTTTACCCAGCTTCACAATGGATTTAATGTCAGAATTGTTAACAAACAAAAGACATGGTAGTTTTTATGTCTTTGAAAATGAGTTTCTCAGTTGCAATAACTCATTCATAGTTTTCATAAATTGTGAATTTTTTATGCTAGTTGTTCCTAAATTGGGTGACTTTTCAGCTCTCTAAATCAAATAGCTAAAACTTGTATATAATTGTTGATACTTCTACAGAGGTATCTTTTAAATTAATTTTGTTTACAAACTAAAACCGCTCTCACATAAAGATTGGATCAATGAACAGGGGGTTAGACCTTCAAGTAACATTTATCCAGTGAGAACTTCAAACTCTCAGCAGCTTCTTGCAGTAGGTCATCTGAGGACACAACTTTGTTTCTTCTCACTTCAGGACCCAAGATGATGGAGCAATCACAATCTCAAATTCTGCCAGTCATCATGGCAGATGGAAAGATGATCTCGTAAAAAAATGCTATGGCATATGTCTATTATATGCCATAATATTTGGAATAAAGAATTCAAAAAATTTAAAACAAAAAATCTGAAATCTTATAATAAATGGCCCAACAGATAGTTCTCAAAAGTAAAAATAGCCAAAAAATACATTTAAAAATGCTCAACATCCTTTGTCACAGGGAAATGCAGATCAAAATTCATTGAGATTGCATATCACTTTAGTGAGAATGACTGTCATTGACAAATTACAGAGGGGTGGGGCTAATGCACTGATGGTGAGACTATAAATACAGTCACTACTGACATCAGTATGGAGCTTCCTGAAAGTTCATGGGATGTGGCTATTCTATTCCTGCGTATATGCCAAAAGAAACCCAAGTCAGCATAACACAGACATAACTACACATCCATCTTTACTGTAGTGCTAGTCACAATAGACAAGGCAGGGAATCAACCTAGAGGGCTACCAGCAGATGGGTAGACAAGGAAAATAATACGGTATATATACACAATGGAGTTTCACTCTTTGCAGGAAAATGGATAGAACTGGACATCATCATGCTAAATGAAATTGTCAGATTCAGAAAGACTCTCTTTTATAGTTTAGATTTTTTTTGTAAAGTAAGAATGTATAAGTGTGTGGCATGTAAGTAGAAGGGAAACTATTAACACTGGGCCTGTAGCACAGGCCTGCTATTCCTCATAAGAAACTGAGGCAGAAAGGAAATAAGCTTAAACCCTGCCTGAGCTACAGTGAGTTTAAGGCTGGTCCTAGCAACTTAGTGAAACACCATCTCAAACAGGAAGCAAAAAGAAGGCTGGGGATATGGGTTCAAAAGCTAAATATTCACCTAGCCTGTGTAAGACCTTGGGTTCATTCCCGAATGCTGCTAAATAAATAAATATGTATATGCATACATTAATTAATTAGGGGAGGAAGGCGACAAAAAGAAAGGATGTGCACATACAAAAGTGTCATAGTGAAACCTGATATTTTTCAAATCCAGAAAACATCTAAACACTAACATCAAAATTAGGATTTTACCAAAACAAAGAACAGCTGCTTTATACAATAGAAAGCTAATGGCCAATTCTACAAAACCTCATGGGTAAAATGTAATAAAATCTGTGATTAAAGTAAGAGACTGTAACCACATTATTCTTTGGTTCAGATCTGTCTTTTATATGTGTTGAGAGTTCTTTTCTAACAGCATTTAAATAGTAGCTGGTAAGCTTATACTAAGTATTTTATCTTCTCTTTCTCACTTTGTAAATAAGGTTTTCAAATATTCAAATACACAAATGCTTACACTGTACATGTATTTTTGATGAATTCTTACGTTACTTGTAATTTTGATTATGTAAAGTTTTCAAACACACGATTATACCACCTGTGGTTTCATTTCTATTTATTTCACCAAATATCATTGAATTTAACCTCTAGCAGTGTTAAGTATTTGTGTAAACTATACAACTGTATTTTACTGCTCACCTTAGGAAGAATATACCAAGTGTTTCCTCATAAGAGAGATACTGGTTTTAGGCACAGAGGCTGGCTGGCAAACAAGCAAATGAATGTACATGGTGTGTGGTGTAAAGCACCATGCCCACTCATGTGAAGACCGGAGCAGGAGTTTGCACCGAGAACAGAAGTGAGGTTTCTTCCTCCACAGCTTTGTTCCATTGCCTTGAGACAGTCTCTAACTAACTGAAGCTTGCAGTTTGGGTCAGCTGGGGTTACTGGTACATGCAGTCACGTGGTCAGTTGGGGTTCCAGCACATGCAGGCTATTATACCCAAGTCATGAACCCCTCAGAGATCACCAGGAGTCAGAGTTCGTATGCAAAAGCAAAAAGAACCTTTACTACAAGCTCGAGCTTGGACTCTGTCCATTCCAAAACAGCGGTTGGATCAATGAGCCTCAAGCTGTCAAGCTGAGCTGAGACAGTGTTCTGAAGAAGTAAAAGATGGGGGGGTTAGGGGAATTTCAGATTCAGATGGGGGTACAACGCCCATTGGGCAGGAGTGAGGTAACAGAAGTTTTGTCAGACAGTGATTGGTCCTGGCACTGCTGCAAGAAAATAGATAACCTATATTCAATTTATGTAAGCTGTTCTTAGTTCTGGAACATCTAGTACTTTTGTCTCAATTCTGATTGGCCCCCCACAGGGTACAGCTTGTGGCTTTTCCTGGTTATTGTAACAGTGACACGTGGTCCCAGCATTGTTAGTCTTCACAGCCATGTTTACTTTTTATGCAGATGCTGGGGATTCTAACTCATGTCCTCATGATTGCAAAGCAAGCACTCACCCACTGAATAATCTCCTCAACCCAAGTTAAGTATTTTATCATATTAAACAGTACCCTGTGAGCCTGGTGGTGGTGGCGCACACCTTTAGTCCCAGTACCTGGAAGGCAAAGGCTGGCAGATCTTTGTGAGTTCAAGGCCAGCCTGGCCGACAGAGTGAATTCCAGGAAAGCCAGGGCTACACAGAGAAACCCTGTCTCCAAAACAAAACAAACAAAAGGTCCTTTGACTCTTACCTATTTTCTCAAAAGCTTCTCTGGTCAAAATAAGTGTGACCTTTTGTCAGAACCATTTTCAGCAGCTGTGAAGACAACCATTTTGACACCCCCCTCCCCCCACACCTTGGGTCTATTAACAAAGTAAATTAGGTTAAAAGAGTTTTATTACTGAGCCATTTTTAAATTTCTATTATAATACCTACATGGTCACAGCATATTATTTTCTTAATGTAGCATCAATCTCTTGCTATCAAAGATTTAATTTAGTATTTACAAATTATGTTCATCTGAAATTTTATTCAATGCTACCATTACCAGAGTTTGGGTATAAATGAAACATGTAATACACAAAAAATGGTGAAAGAGTCGTGTAGATGCGAGGCAAGCCCTATTCCACTGAGGTAAATCCCCAGCACAATTTCCTTTAATTTCATGTCAGACCTAAGTGGTCCTAAGGCAGAAGAGCTTTAAGATATGGTAATTACACAGCAGAACAAATCATTAAGGATCTAAGACCTCAACATCCTTTCATTTTCACTGTCATCAATGTTTTGGTCTTATCTGGAACAATTCTGAAAAATGTTACAAAAAAGTACCCCTAATTATAAACACTCATCAAATTGGAAATACCAAGAAATGGGAGTGAAAATTTTCCAGGACCTTCATCAAAACTCCTCCTCAATCTCACCAATCATATGTCAATAATGGGCCAGATATAAGCCAATGTTTAAACATGACAGGAAAGGAGAATGGGATAATTTATGATTGGTTTAGAGTAATGAGAATTTACTCAAGTCCCATGATAGTGGGATAAGTACACACACACACACACACACACACACACACACACACACACGCGCGCGCACGCGCACACACACACACAATTTTTCAAAAAGATTCTACCACAAGGACACAGTAATGAATGGTTTTTTTGATTAAGCTTTTTATTAAGGAAATTAGATAGCTAATCTTGACATTAATTACATCGTTTTAATCTTTAGCTATGACATACATTTGATTACAGAGCAAGGCTGGGTGTGGTGTTTAGATCCATCACAGTTCTTCCACCCCACAATGGCTGAAACCCTAGGTTTTAAAGTTAGATTGACCAATGTGTAAATATTCACCGCTTACTTGTTTGATCGTGGTCAATATATCCCCTCCTGAAACTCTAGATAGTACTATTTTTTTAACTCATGTATGCTGCTAGAAGTGAATGAAGTAACAAAGGCAAAATGTTTCGCATTAACCTGAGCATTGTAGGAATAGTAAATAAATATTAATATTATCAGCCTCTAACAAATTAAAATTCTAAGGATTGAAATTTTGTGATAACTGTTAACATTTAGGTTTTCAAATGAAAAAAGTATTAACTCTACCCTCCCAGGTTTTATTTTTAAAATGTACTGAGGACTCTGGAAAACATCATATTGAGTGAGGTTATCCAGACCCAGAAAGACAAATATATTATGTACTCACTCATAAGTGGCTTTTAGACATAAAACAAAGAAAAACCAGCCTACAATTCACAACCTCAGAGAACCTAGACAACAAGAGGACCCTAAGAGTATGGATCTAGTCTACATAGGGAGTAGAAAAAGACAAGATCTTCTGAGTAAATTGGGAGCATGGGACCATGGGAGAGGGTAGAAGGAAGGGAGGGGAGCAGAGAAAAATATAAAGCTCAATAAAAACAATAATATATATTATATATACAATAATACACACACAAACATATACTGAGGATGACTTGGCATAATGAGGAGCTAATTCTGTCTCTGTCACAGGTAATTGTCTTCCATTTACAACTTAATATTTTCATATTCCATTAAGTTTACAAATTGCAAACCCAAATTCCTTCCCTCAAATCATGCTGCTTTTCTTTCTGAAGTTAGTAGCATCAGTTTCTATCTACACAAATGTCAAAATGACTCCTCATGAGCTGGAGAGATGGCTCAGCAGCTAACAGCACTGACTGCTCTTCCAAAGGACCCAAGTTCAATTCCCAGCACCCACATGGCAGCTCACACTGTCTGTAACTCCAGATTAAGATCTGACACCCTCACACCGACATACAAGCAGGCAAAACATCAATGCACATAAAATAAAAATTACTAAATTATTTTTAAAAAAAGAAAGCTTTGTTTCTAAAATAAAATAAAAAAAAAACCCTCCCTTCATGGGCTCTCATCAGTAATTACATCCTGCCCAATCACTGCTGCTGAAGCTGAACTTTTGCTGTGGTGCAGATGTTTCTAGTTTATTTTGCTGTTTTTTATTTCTTTTCTATTTAGAGACAGAGTTTCACTTTGTTGCCTAAGCTGGCCTAGATAGAACTCACTCACTATCCTTAGCCCATGTTAGTGTCAAACTTTTGGCAATCCTCCTGCCACACTGGGATTACATGTGTGCACTGTCCCCACTAAACTGAATGTATTTTCATTAAATCCCCTCTGATCTAGAATTACTGCTGATACTACCTTATTATAAAATGTACATTACTACATTCATGAAAATATTTACATTATGAAAATCTTTCAAACTAGTTCATCTGCCTCCACCATCAATTCTGCTTCAATCTGTATTATATTGATTATCAGGTCACAAAATAGACACTAAGTATGTTTGCTGCTTAAAATGTCCCACAAATCCCAACCACCTCTCATAAAAACACAACACTTTGAGCTTCTGTGTAAAACTCTGCCACACTCTGACCCCAACCTACATGTTTAGCTTCTCAATCCTCACATCATGGGATACAATGTATTTTAACCTCCTATACAGTAGTTCATTCTTTTCCAAGACACTTGCCACACAGGCATCTCTGTATTCACAAACACCCCTCTACTTAGGCTACCAAAATAACTCCTCTTTGGTTCATATTGGACCCTTAAAACCAATAATGATTAATCTTCCTTCACAATCCACCCCAATGTATCTCTTTGACAGACAGCTTGTCTCATTCCCTTGTCACCAATTCCCTCATTGGGGATAGGAATGTCCTGCTCTTATAGAATATTATATACAATTCTATCCCAGTAGCCAGCACAGTCTGTGATTGCTCATCTACAATACCAGATACTGAAAATGTTCAGAGCTGTTTTTGCCTTTTGGGTGTACCTCTGCTCTTCTGATATAACCATTACGTGATCAAATAAGGAGACAGTGGAACAACAGAATTCAGAGGGGTAGTGATGAAGAAAAGGAATGGGGAAGAGGAAAAAAATACAAGAGCAAACAAAATGACAACAAATACTGAAATGAAAGGAAGGCCCATGATGCTGTCATAATCCATATATATCTAATGTTTTGGAATATTTATTCAATATTTTTTATTAAAATGATTAAATCAAGACCATGTATTTTCTTTCCTTTTTTTCTGGCATTTTTTTTTTAAGACAAAGTTTCGCTGTGAAGCTCTGGGTATCCTGAAATTCAATCTGTAGACCAGGCTGGACTCAAACTCAGAGTTCTATCTGCTTCTGCCTTCTAAATCCATATGTTTTCTATCATGCAAATATAAACGTTACAGACAGAAAAAAAAACCTAAATCATTACCCTACACCCACAAAAGATAAAATGAAGATGTAAATGTTGTAATGTAGTTATCATTTTAGCCATTATATGGCAAAGGACCATACTATTAATAAAAGTAGCACAAATGAAGGAGAATTCACACAAATATTGTTTATGGCATCGTTCACTTTATTGGAAGACATGAAAAGAGCAGTAACAAAGACCACAAACCATGGGCTGAAAACTGGCTCTTATGAACCTGGGTTCAATTCCCAGCACAACGTGGTGGCTCACAACTGTCTATAACTACAGTTCCGGGCAAGCTGATGCTCTCTCTCTTCTGACCTCTATGGGTAGCAGGCACACAGGTGATGCACAGACACACATGCAAACAAAACACTCATATACTTAAAATGAAGTAAATAAATCGTTAAAAGGCACAAAATATTTAATCGTGTTTAACCTTCTCTCCCAATTCTCTGCTAGCAATCTCTATCTCTTCAAATAGTCTATAAAAGTATAAACAAAAAGTGTACTTCTTCAGGTTAATGAAAACAAAAAGCAAAACAAGAAAATAGAAAAATTCTCAGCTTTATTGACCAGCAAAAATTAGCTAAACCAAATTGCCTTTAAACTCAGAAAAAAGTTATTTTTAACAATCTACCCAAACATATACCAATAGAATTGTAAAGGACATACAGACCAGCTAGTTATAAATTCTTGATTTACCAACATTTCTAACAAAAATCAATAACTTGGTCAACACTTAAAATCTCTGAGAAAGTGGATATATTAGCATTACTTTGATTCCAAAAATTACAGTGACATAATCCTTGTAAGCCATCTATATAAAGCATTATGGGAGAAGGGCTGTTTCTCCAAGGTAGAGTACTTGCCTGGCCCTCACAAGGCCCAAGCACTACAAATAATAATATTAATAGATTTCAGAAAAGTAGGTTTAAAAGTACAGGATGCTCATCATCATTATGTAAATCTCAACTAAAGGGAAAAGTTAAGTAATTTCCTTTTGACCAACTTGCCATAATTATTCAGTTAGAGTATAACAAATAATTAGATATGCAAGTCTTCCACTGTATGCACAACATGGTGTTGAGGAGGGAAACAGCATGAAGTTTACATTCTTCTAGGAGAGACGTTATGACGACCAAAACGATGTCAAAAGGCTTTTTTGAAAAGGGCAGCACAGTAAACCCTGAAGCAGTGCAGTGGCTCCTCACCTCGGTGGCACATGTAAAGACCACAGTCGTGTCATCGCTGTCACCGCTACTCAGGACAGATAAGGAACACAATGCAGTTTACGGACTGATTTCATACATCCTAATAAAAGAGCTGACACATAACGATGGTTCTGGTAAATACTTCCAATTTATCTTCTACAATCACGTCCAAACACAAATATACAATGATGTGGGCATTAAAATGTTTAAAACAGAGCTGGGCGGTGGTGGTGCACACCTTTAATTCTAGCAGTTGGGAAGCAGAGACAAGCGGGTTGCTGTGAGAGCGAAGCCAGTCTGGTCTACAAAGTGAGTTCCAGGGCAACCAGAGCTGTTATACGGAGAAACCCTGCCTCGAAAACCAAAAAAAGTTTAAAAGAGGCCTGGGAAGATGGTTTGCAGAGCAACAATGTTTGCTGCACAAGCAAGAGAAACCTGAGTTTTAATCCCCAGCACCTATGTAAATGGCCAGGTGTTAACTGTGCCTAGATCTGTAATCCCAGGAGGTTCCTGACTGTCAGCCTAGTTCCAGGCTCAATGATGAACAAGGCATTATGGGAATAAGACAGAGAGTGATAGAAAACACTAGATGTTCTCTGTCCTCTGCACTTTTGTACACACCGTGGGTGCACACACATACACAATAATTACAAAATGTTAAAAATGTATTTTCGTTTCCTCACTCCCTCTTTCTCCACCCATCCCCCGGATCCAACCCATCTGATTTACCCTCCCAACCACAAGGCTTACAGACAGTACCACCACGCCTGGTTTAAATCCTAAAACCATCTCCTATGGACAGGCTATCTAAGTTCAATGAGAAGAGTATTCATCAGTGAGCGATTGTGACTATAATGGTCATTCAACTGGTGCATCTTCATAATTATTACACTACATAGCTATTGTGTTCCTAACATATAAGTGCATTTACAAAAGTTATCTTTCTTCTTTATAAAATTAAGGGACTCACTGGTGATCAAGCCTAATTTTCTAATCAGACATGATAGCCCGCTTGGAATGGAGGAATGAGGGCCACTACAAAGTCCAAGCCATCCTGGGCTATATAGTGAGAACCTGCCTATAGATAGACACACAAACACACAGACTCAAACAAAAATGTTGATTTTTCTCTCCTTTAGGAAATAATCAAGAATACATGAAATAGTTTCCTTTAACTTGTAAATTGTTGTAGGAGGCCGCTTGCTTGTTCTCAGCTGCTCAGCCCCAAAATAATTACTCAGAAACCATATTATTTGCAATACTGTTTGACCAATAGCTTAAGCGTATTTCTGGCCAACTCATACATCTGAATTTAACCCATCTCCATTAATCTGTGTATCACCACGTGGCTGTGGCTTACCAGGTAAAATTCCAGCATTTGTCTCCGGCGGGGCTACATGCCTTCTCTGATTCCACCTTCTTTCTTCCAGCATTCAGTTTAGTTTCCCCCGCCTAGCTCTACTCTACCCTATCACAGGCCTAAGACAGTTTCTTTATTAACCAATGGTATTCATAGCATACACAGGGAAATCTCACATCAGTAAATAACTGTAACTCAAGCTGGGAAGTAATAGTTATTTGAAAATACAAAGAATTTTGAAACTTAAGTTTTGGGAAATAATTTCACTTTAAGCATAGAAGTTGCAATTAAGAGGATTTTGTGCTGAACTAAACTATTTTGACTTAATATTATTAGATTTAGAAGTTTCTCCATGGGTGATCAACATGGCTCAGCAGGTAGAGACACTTGCTACCATTCCTGAAATGATCCCTGGGACCCATATAATTGAAGGAAAGAACCAACAACTTCTACAGGCTGCATCTGACATCCACACACCTGCTGTGGTACACATGCCAATAAGGGAAGTTTCTCTAGCTGAGTATGGTGGTCAATACCAGTAATCTCAGCATTTGGAATGTAGAGGTAGGAGGATCATGAGTCCAAGGCCATCTTCAGCTATAGAGCAAGTTCAAAACCAGCCTGGCCTACATGCAACCATGTATCAAAATAAATAAAAAAGTAAGAATAAAAGAACAAAACCAAGAAGGAGTAGCAGGACTGACAGGAGAGACGGTTCAGTGGCTCAGTGGCTCAGAGCTTTGGCTGCTCTTGCAGAGGACACAGGTTTTATTCCCAGCACCCACACAACAACAGCCATCTAGAACTCTAGTGCCCTTTTCTGGTCTCTATAGGCACCAGGCAAGTATGTGGTACAGACATATATAAAGAAAACAACCATACACATAAAAATTTCTTTTAAAAAACGGAAAGGAAGAAGTTGTTTCTCAGGTCAGGGGTAGAACTCAGTGCTAGAGTCTTGTGGCCTTCAGTTTAACTGCAGATACCTGAAAAATGGTTTCTCTGGGGAGTAGTCATACATGAGGCCTGCACTTGAGAGCAGGAGGCAAGAAGATAAAAGAGTCTGATCAACCTGGGCTTCCCAGTGAGACCATGG
>LOEQ01013352.1:33186-46950 GCA_001685075.1 Bramus lutescens | reverse complement strand
GGTCCTAAGAACAGCCAGTCCCAGGCAGGGATGGTATATGAGACCATGCCACAGGTCTCCGAAGGTGGCTGGTCCAGGGGCAGGGAACCACACAGCAGCAGGCAAGAGAAAAAGACATGGATAGCCACACCATGCAGGTTGGTTAGTAGGTTATGGAAGGGAAGGGGGAAAAGGAGAAGAGCAGAGATAGGGAGAAAGACAGAGGGGGGGAAGGGAGGGAGGGAGGAAGGGAGAGGGAGGGAGAGAGAGAGAAACAGAAGGGGAAAGGGGAGAAGTGGGGAGATGTGGGGAGAGGCAGAAACTGCCTCTTCAAGAGAGAGACAGAAAAGAAAGGGACTCATGCTGCAAGCAGGAAGATCAGCCTGCCTCAGCAGATGGGGGAGGGAGTGGGCATGGCTTATCTCTTAAAGAGACAGTACAGACCATTACATTCCCATCTCTTTTCTATGACAAAAATGTGGGAGTTTAGGTACCACAGGTTAAAGGAATTGGGGTGGAAAATTCTTAAGACTGCTTCCTGTTTATTTGTGGGCATCTTCTTTGGGGGGAACCTGAGAAGGCTGGGTGCTGGTCACATCCTGGTGTAGCTGGTCTGTTTGTTCTTGTCCGGTGTTTGTGGTATGGAAATGTCCGGTGTCCCATACACATGTTTCATATATTGGCAGAACAGAGGGCAAAGTGAAAGAGAAATCTGATAACTTGTATTTGTCCTCACACCTTTATAACTTGCAGGTCTTATATTTGTATTTTACTGGAATTTGGAGATGCTATCCTTTTAAACTGACAAAAGTCTCTCAGCTGTCAAACTGCATCAAAGATCTTTGGAAGGATAGAATTTTACTTGAGTTACTGATTAAAACTGACAGAGAACTTACTTGCTTGGCACCTAGAGCTACTTCTCAGTGTTCTCCATGGTCGGTGAAGGTCAACTTTGTCTTTTGCTGTTTAACGCAGGGCCTGCCAGGCTCCAGAAGATCCTGTGGTCTAAGAAATCTGTAGGAAGACAAGCCTACATTGACCTGAGCAGCTAGGCTGTCAATTCCAGCCATTCTGTCCACTGTCTGGTGATCTTAAGTTTAGATGAAAGGCAGTTTTGCCCAGTAGTCAGTGCTTGGCAGTTGAAGGGAATTACGGATGGACTTTGTTCTGTGACCATTTGTCTTCTGCCTTCTTTGGAGAAGTAGAGTACTGCTAGGAGCCAAACTGTCTCTTTTGTTATGAAAAGTTTATTAATAATTAAATGTTTAAATGCCATATTCCCCAGATCCCTGAGCAGTTGAGGGCTATTTATCAGGTGTAACTACAGTATAGAATTTGTCTAGTGAGCTGGGTCTGAGTTTGACAGTACTGGCTTTTAGCAGGTAAGATATACACTCATAAAAAGACAGACAGAAGAAAGAAAACTGCATGGTCTAGAAGGTTAATGGCAGAACTAACAATAGTAGAGCACATATTAATATATTTTAAATGAGGGTTTGATTAAATATACCGTATCACTGAAAGAGACTTAAAAGTACATACCAGTTCAAAACATGAGACTTAATTGTTTTGTAGTCTGGAATGAGATACAATGTACAGACAATTATAACATTTAAGAGTAAACATAGGTGCATTTAAGTTACATGTATGGACACACACACAGAATGAACAGGAGTTGGATGAAGTGGATGTTCTTGGTGGGCCTTACCAAAGGCATGCCACTGCACAAAACACACATGCAACAGAGTCAACAATAGGAATTTAGAGACAAAATCATAAATAAACTATGGGGCCAGGCAGGGTATACTGCAATGAAGATGGCAGGACTTGGTCATCTGACCTAGCTCTCAGTTAAGATGGCAGTGAAGTCACCTGACCTCAGTTAAGATGGTGGTAAGGTAGCCTGATCTCAGTCAAAATGGCCGTGGTCACATGGTGCATGGAAAAGCCACAATTTTTTGAGCTGCAGGGATTTTAAGTTTAATAATAAGAGAGACCTAAAGTCATGATCTTCTCTGTAGTTGAGCAGCCATGTCACAAGCCACAGCAGCAAGCAAAAGGATGGAGTTGAAAACAGTTGCCTTGTGGATCCAACCAGTCATGTTGGCAGCAGTAGCAGTGGCAGAGACAGTTTGAGGTAACTCCTTCCATTTGCCTGTGCACTGACAATAGTTAGAAAGCTTCCGCTAACAGTAGTTAGCAAGCTCCCATAAAAGTGGAGCTTGTGGGACACCAGCAGAATGAGGGTACAAGCTGAAGAAGTAGGGCATTAAGGCCTGTGCTTTTAGGGCCTCTAAACGGCATCCATCCCAGGTGGACTGGACAACTGGACATGGATGGCTTGCTACCCGTAGCTGAAACTGAAAACCTGCAAAAAAAAAAAGGCGAAAAAAAAGAAAGAAAAACCGAAGGACCCTGGGCCCCAGTCGAATGCACCACACACTGGGTGCAGTGCTAGCATGGAAGGACTGACCATGGGTCAGTACATACATGATTTTAGCTAAAGGAAGAAATCCAGAGATGAATGCCAGTGAAGGGCTCAACCTTAGTAGAATGGGGGAAACTCTCCAATTGAAGCTGGTGTTGTTCACAGAAATTGCTTCAGACATATGGAACACATGGTTGTTGCGGAGGAAATACCTAGTTCTGGATCTCGACCCCAGGAGAGGGGCTTGAGTAGAAGAGCCTCCAGAACCTCAAGGCACTAATGTAATGGATTAGCAAAATATTCTGCAGATCCCCAAGTGGCTACAGTGGCAGAAGCACTGCAGGTCAAGAGGTGGCAATAGGTAGCAGGTCACAAGAACAGCTATTCCCAGGCAAGGATGGTACATGAGATCATGCCACAGGTCTCTGAAGGCGGCTGGTCCAGGGGCAAAGAACCATGCAGAAGGAGAGAGAGAGAGAGAGAGAGAGAGAGAGAGAGAGAGAAAACAGAAGGGGGAAGGAGAAAAATGGGGAGAGGCAGAAGCCTGTGTCTCCTCTTCAAGAGGGAGACAGAAAAGAAAGGGACTCAGGCTGCAAGCAGGAAGGGAGATATGCCTGCCTGCCTCAGTAGATGGGGGAGGGAGCGGTCATGGCTTATCTCTTAAAGAGACAGGACAGACCTATATACTAACTGTATTTTTATTATGTTTAACATCCTAGTACCTATAGCACACATCAGTTTTTGAGAAGAGACTAATGAGGCCATTGTGTACCTGAAGCTGGTGAATCTGCCTTGCTACAAATTGACTAAGAATGCAGCCAACAAAGCAAAAATTCATGAAAGAAATAGAAACAGTAAGTCAGAGATGAAATTGCTTAGTTGTTTGCTGGTCTAAAAACAAGGTTTATTATGTCAGCCACATGAATGAGATGAATAGAGGCTTGAATAACTAACTCTCTTTCTCCCCCTCCCCAGAGAACTCTGTGCAGACCCCTGTGTGTCTCTCTTCCACTTTCCTGGAGAAAAATATACCTCTGGACAATTCAAAGCTGGTCAGTGTCAATCACAGAATCTTATCCCTTTATCAGAAAAATAGCAAGATAACAAACAAAACACATTTTGAGTGTTTTAGGAATAACTGTGCAGTAGAGATAATACTACTAGTTAATCATTTACCAAGAAAACTTGAAGGAAAAGAACAAAGCTTATAGCAGGGCATCCATGCTATAAATCACATGCCATTTTCATGGAACTTATTAGGTTAATCTTGACTTCCTTAGATGTTCAGAGTGGAACTCACTTAGGATGGTCAAATGGTGAACAAATAGGAAGGGAAGAAATTAAAATACCTATATTGACATCCTGATTCCTAGTAGTGGATATGAACTTCCTACTTGGAATTATGCGATCCCTTGAATATAGATCCTAGGACCCATTGAAGTTATTCATAGAGAAGCAAACTAATTAATATCATTAATGTGACCATATTAGAATTCCAGATAGTCTTTTTAATTAAAAACATATGTACCATATATTATTAATTTACTATGCTGTTTCACACTTGGATTCTCCATTTAAATAACCAAGAGTGAATATTTAAGATCCTCAAAGAAAAGAGGTACTTTGGTTTATAATGAAAAGTAGAGTATAAAAAATGACCATCTCATTAAAATTAATTTTGAATATATTACACTGATAAATAAAAAATTCTTTACATTTAACAGATAAAACTCAAATATCTGCAATGGGATATATGCCATTGGTAGAGTGTCTACTTGGTTTCAATGTCTTAGCAAAAGGATGCTCTTTCCCTGGCAATGCCTACTCCCTTTGCTCTTACAATTCTTCTGCCCTATGTTCCAAGATGTGTGCACATTGGGTTGAGGAAGAACGATGTAGATGATTCATTTAAGGTTTGGTGAGCATTATCCTTCAGTCTCCCCCTCCTTCATCTTACTCTTCAATTCCTGTAGCCATCAGGCAAAATAGTTTTAGAAAATACTAACTAACCAGTAGTTTCCACAAATTTAATTGCTAAAAATGTCAGCAGACAGCATCTGAGGACTATAATAAAGATGTTTCCACTTTGCTCTAAACTCCTACCTGATGACCTTGCTAGTATTTAAAGATACATTGATTTGTGATTTCCTTTTTTTTATTTTTACCATGAAAGACTCCATAAAATTATTACAGTATTGCAGGCATGGTATTTCATGTAACCTGGATACATGTCTCTGAGGTGTAGTCAATAAAGAATAAACAATCTCTTTGAAGTGACAAATGTGTTTTTGCACTGAGAACAGACATTATTTAACTTCCAAGACTTTTTCTATAATCTAAATTGCTGGGGGGTGTTTTATTTGTTTGTTTTGTAAAAAAAGCTCAGAATACCTCCAAGTGGATATATGTGAACATTTCCAGGGCTTCCTAATGTTTTAATGAATCAAATCCTTACATTTTATAGAAATCTCTGAGTAAGACCTTTAACTTCTTTTGCTTTAGTTAACTTGGAAATAACTAAACTTTGGTATTGTGCAGGTGAACAATGTAAGATGTATTCTCTCACATTGCTTTGCTCTAAATATTGTGATGATTTGTGAGTTACAATGATAGCGATTTTTGAGTATTGTTCATTGACTTCACTAAAAAACACAAACTTTTCTATTGAGCCTGCAGCTTGTTCTAGGTTGATAAAAACAGATCATAAGATTGACATCTCTGTCTTCATTCTATCTGTATCCTCTGTTTTTTTTACCTTTGGTTCAGATTGCTCCTGTTAAACTTTGCACACAGACATGCTAAACATTCAGAAAAGGCCCTAGGAGAGTGAGATACCAAAAATTTCCTCATCTCTCTAGTTCCCTTCAAAGCTAATCATACATAGTGCTACTAACATAACTTCACAGTTTATAGAGGCATCAGAACCCACAGATAAACTACTGGCTGGTTTTACAACTTCAGAGCACACCTACAAGGCTCAAGTTACCAGTACTTTCCTTACATAAAACTGTATGTTTACATTGCCAATAGAAAAATTAACTTATATTAGTGCTAAGCTATTATGGTTATTTCTGGACACTAGCTAACACCATACCTATTGACTCTATGAATAAGGATGTTTTCAGTTCCAATAACTCATCCTTTATTCACTAGGCTCCTTTCTAATAGCCTCTGTATACCAATTTTGATCCCATGAATTATAATGAATTGTCAGAAAAAGAGATTATTCAGCAGCAAAATTAAATTTAATAAATGTATATTTTGATCATTAAAATGACATATATGCATATTTATATATCATACATAGCTTATTATTTAAGATGCTTCTATTATTGATGTCACTATTTTTAAATTCTAAATTTAAATTCTGAATAATTTATATTTATCTGCTTAATAAAATGAAATTGTTTCCAAATTAGCCAAGAATATGTATCCATTTTATTAACTTTTTAAACATTTCCTTTACATAAACTGCAAAAATAAATCATTAGTACTATATGTCTAAAAATATGCTTGAAATTCTAAAATTAAATTAACCCCTTAAGTTTCTGTTGTATATTCAAGGGTTTGAAGGATCCTAATAGGCCAATTCCTCCAAGGAGGGATACCTTTAATCGCTGAAATCTGTCTTATTAGAAGATATTTATTCAATGATAGATAAGAAAGTGAAGGTGTACGTCACTAAACAATTCCACACCAGTTTGGAATTATGATTAGTAAAAGGATTATTTATTTAAGAGGATTGGGTGCAATAACCATTACCTGCCAGTAGATATTGTGGGCTACCTACAAAACTAACCCAGTGGGGTATAGTAGTGCATGTGAATCCATGTGGCTGATCAGAAATCTGATTTTAGAGAGAAATTCTGAAAGATAAATCACAGACTGTGTGCTCTGCATATGTCTTTATAGCAGTGGAAAACAAATCTTTAGAGAGCCATGGAACAGTTGGCTCAGAACAGGAAAGCCCACATCTCATTCAGATTTCTGCAGTGTGCCCTGGTGGGAGGCAAATGATAGGGTTCTTGGGGACTAGAAGCCAATTTGAGGCATGCAAAGAGAAAATATAAAGAATTGCAGCTGATCTGTAGCAAGAAAAGCCACTGCTCGAAATTTTATACTGAACTGCTTTCTCCATGTACAGGCCACAGATGACTGAGGGAGAGCTTGTGCCAAGCCAGACACACTCCTAGCAGGCAGCAGGAAGCGGAGCTGAGGGTATCTAAAACCAAACATTGGGCAACAGATGAAGGCGTAAGTCACAAAACAATCCCACACCAGTTTGGAATTACAATTATTAAAAGGCTTATTTATTTAAGGGGAAAAACTTACAGATCACTGTCCTAGACAAAAGCCCTCAGCACAACCAGGAACAGAGTCTGGCAGCCAGAAGCAGAAGCCAGAAGCAAGAGAGTGAGTGCATGGCTACTGCTGCTTTTTAAAGCAAAAGAGACCATGCCCAAGTGGGCCAGTATCTTAAAGGCTATTGGACGAAGTAGCAGAATGTGCTTCCACAGCAGATGGTTTTATAGTCTACCCTTTTATACTGACCAACTAGAAAAACAGAAAAGACACTAAAACAGTTTAAATATCATCTAAATAAATAAATAAGCTTGATATAATTTGGGGGACTTTCTGTACTACTCAGTTCCGTGCTGCAATAGATAAAGTTGAAGAAAAATGGCTCTAATTGACAAAGTAACCCATTATTGCACATTTCCATAGACATGATGGCTTAAGTAATATAGCACTGGGATTTTTGTTTGTTTTTCTTTTGTTTGCTTGTTTACATAAAAAATTTTGCTCAAATATTAAAGCTAATTAAAATTTAGAAAACAGAAGATCTTTCAAATGAATTGTATACAGGAAGACCATTACAACATGGGATTTATTTTGAAGATCATAGATCACAACTCTCCAAATATATTAATTAACATCAGAAGGTCAAAAGAGACGAGCTAGTACATCAATATGTCTACTTCCAAGTACTCTTTAAAAAGCCACAGGCATTGGGATTCACTGAATTCCACTAACATCTTCACAGTAGAACACAGTAGGTAGAGATTATGATAACCATTTATGAAACATACACACACTGATACTACTGAGATCACACTATGTGATAATTATTTAGAAATCCAAATTCGGCTCCAGAATATACATTCTCTGGATGAACTTTAAGTCAGACAGTGAAAACCTCAGTTGTTGAAATAATATGACAGAAGAAATCTATTATTTCTCAATTGAGGTTGCAGAAAAATTACATAAATAAGAGAGATCAATTTCATAACAAAAAATCAATATTATATACTTAAAGTACCAAATCAGATTATATAATAGGTATACATCATATTAGATTTTATTATTTAGATACACATTTGTGTGAGTCTTCTCTTTCCTGTTTTATAAAAATCCATGTTGAGCAACTGTTGGTAGCTGTTTACACATCTTAATTTGTTTATACAGTTGAACTCCATCCCAAAGCCAAAGCCATAAAAAGACTGAAAATGTTGTCTCTAAGTATCATGTGGGGAATTAACAATATAAGAAATTAAGCAATGAGATAAGTTTGTCAATTACTGAGGTTGTGTTATCAGAGGGAATGATCCACCACAACATAGAACCATAAAAGCTGTAAAGAGTTAATACTGATTTCCACTTAGCCCATAACTCTACCAATTTATGCTCAGAGCTTCATGTCTCCCCAGCCACTGACTTCATAATGTGAGTCTTGGCCAGTGTCGGTTTTCAGGTAACAAACAATTCTTTGTCATGCAACTGGGAACAGTTGGGGCACCTAACACACACAAAACCTGCCAATGCACGTGTATCAGGCTGCACGTGTGGTCAAATGCTCTCCGCCTATTTCACACTCCTTCTGAACAACTTTCTAGCTCTCTCCGTCACCTCACAATTTTCTTTATTTCATTCCACATGTTTACCGGATGCTCATTGGATTTAAAACTGGTACTTGTATTACTAACTATATAATATAAAACAATTCAAATACAGAGAACAGAAAAGAACAATTATATTAACTCTCTATTTGTGAAGATTATGTATTGCACAAACTTTCAGGCAGATGGGAGTTTGTTTAGATTGGCATTATTTGTGGGGAGTGGTTCCTAGAAATAAGCAAAAGAAAAAAATACATATACACATTTAAATAAAAATGCCAGTTACTCAAGATTGGTGCCAAAATTACTTGTATAAGAACATATGTGTAAAATGTACATATAAGTGTATGTGGGTATGTATATGTACATGTGTGGTAATAATCAAACAGGAGCTTATATAAATATTCCATCACTGATTTACAATGTCACCTATAGTTTCTTTTTTTAAAGCAAGTAAACTTTTCTTTTAAAAGATCATCATTGTAATATAACAAAGTGAATAATGACTTTAGACATTGTATGTTACTAAGGTTTGTTTCTTAAAAGTAATTAATTCTTATCAATACCTCAAATGCAGTGACAAATTCCATTGTATTTTTGACAAACCAAACTTTCATAAAAGTCACTGTTATTTTAATGATATTTAATAATTCTGAATACAAAATAGCCTAGTTCAGTCTTCAAAAATTATACAAATTGACCATTACTCCAGTGAAATACATAATGTCATTTTGTCATGATGAGGTGCAAATCCAAAATAAGAAAAATATTGAAAAAATACATACTGTTAGAAACATTGTCAACTTTACAGTAGTCACAATACAGTCAACCATTATCTCTTTGAATGCAATTCACACATGTATTTAAAGATCTTAAATTGTAAATGGAAGGGAGGAGATCAGAGAAAAGTGTAGAGCTCAATAATCAATAAAAAATTTAAATTGAAAAAGTTATATAAATAATTCTTTGAAAAGAAAACACTAGTAAAGTTATGAGAAAGCATTACTCTCCCTGGCTTTCCTTGGTCATAGAAGTCCATAGATAAATAGTAAACAGAGCTCGCTTATGATACAAAATATGCCACCTTTGTCTCTACCTTGTACAAAGATGAAGCAGGATCCACATTAGCAATGAGTCCCCAGATCAAAATTATTTTTGTATTTCCATTTAAAATAATACAGGAATTTTGTGAAGGAAAGAGAAGAAACAATAAACAGGAAAACTTGCAGAATATAAAAACATATAAATAAGAAAAATATTGAAAAATAATAAATACTGCTTGAAATATTGACAACTTTAAAGTGGCCACAATTTAGTCAACCATTCTCTCTTTGAATGAGATTCACAAGTATATTAAAGAACTTTTTTTTGTGCTCACAAGTTTATATTTTAAGTTGATAAAGATTCTTGTGTATTTCCTAAATACACAGACAGACAGATTTTGGAGGTTTACATACATGTCTCAGGACACTTATATTAGGTAGGTAAATTACATTAAAAAAAAAAGTTGGTCTTTGTAAAAGATCTTCCCAGAGACCTTTCACAAACAGCAGGCAGAAGTGTTCTGTTTATAGTGTTTAAATGCTGATTCTCCCACATCATAGTGGCCTCAATCATCCCTTTCATAAATCCCAAATTTCATTCTTAATAGTTAGTGTATTCCAAATTTAGTACCCCAATATTCTAAAACTCAGGGCTAGAAAACATCTTTGAAAGTATGCTTATCCCTAAAATGTTTTAAACGACCTTGTTCAAGTTCACTTGAAGCCTGGGATACAGCAGGGACGGGACAAAATAATCCTATTTCAAACCCTAACTTGATTAAGAAAACATCTGTTAGTTCAAACTGTGTAGATTAGGTACCATAGTTAANGTGCTCACAAGTTTATATTTTAAGTTGATAAAGATTCTTGTGTATTTCCTAAATACACAGACAGACAGATTTTGGAGGTTTACATACATGTCTCAGGACACTTATATTAGGTAGGTAAATTACATTAAAAAAAAAAGTTGGTCTTTGTAAAAGATCTTCCCAGAGACCTTTCACAAACAGCAGGCAGAAGTGTTCTGTTTATAGTGTTTAAATGCTGATTCTCCCACATCATAGTGGCCTCAATCATCCCTTTCATAAATCCCAAATTTCATTCTTAATAGTTAGTGTATTCCAAATTTAGTACCCCAATATTCTAAAACTCAGGGCTAGAAAACATCTTTGAAAGTATGCTTATCCCTAAAATGTTTTAAACGACCTTGTTCAAGTTCACTTGAAGCCTGGGATACAGCAGGGACGGGACAAAATAATCCTATTTCAAACCCTAACTTGATTAAGAAAACATCTGTTAGTTCAAACTGTGTAGATTAGGTACCATAGTTAACCTTAAGGATCTGGGTGACTGAACGGCACAAAAACTGAGGCTTACATATAGTTATTCACATTAAAAAACCATCCTTTTCTAAAGTGAAAAGGTCACAGCTCACTAACGACGCCGAATACAGTGAGATGTTTAAGTGACGAGAGCTACCAGAAGGAACGAGTGGTAGGAAGCTTACTGGGGGCAGACAGGATACAAAATTCCTAACGCAGCCATTTCATAGGGAGAATATAAATTAATTGTAAATGTTCTATATATTTCTCTCTGAAAAAAAAACAATAGTAGTAAACTTATGAGAAAGCATTCATCTCCCTGGCTTTGTTTGGTCATAGAAGTACATAGATTAAAAAGTTAATAGAGTTTTCTTATGATTCAAAATAAGTTAACTTGTGACTCTACCTTGTACAAGAATGAAGCTAAATCCTCATTCAGAATGAGTCCCCAGATCAAAAATATTTTCTTATGTCCAGGTAAAATAATCAAGAATTTTTGTAAAGGAATGAGAAGAAATAATACACTGGAACACTTGCCAGAATGTAAAAAACAAAGATAAAAGAAAGAAATCAAAATATTGAAAACAAGGTGAGAATAAAACAAAATGGAGAAAAGGACTCAAATTGGGAATGTGGACTATGGCAGACCAAGTGCTTCATTCACTGTGATTCTCCTTAGAGATTTCTTTAGAGCAAGCTTTACATCGTTATTCCTAAGACTGTAAATAAAAGGGTTCAGCAGTGGCAGAAAAAATGTATAGAATATACTGAGAAGTTTCCCCTGATCCACAGACCCATCAGATGATGTTTTGACATGTGTAAGCATACCCAATCCATAGAATAGGGCCACAGTTATTATGTGAGAACTACAGGTGCTCATAGCTTTGTACAAACCCTTACCTGATGACAACTGAGTAATATTAAAAAGAATCAAAGCATAGGACATTAAGATGACAGTGCTGGATGCAAGGACTACTGTGCCTATAACAACAGAACTCACAAGCTCATTGGCATAGGTGCTGCTACAGGAAAGCTGGAGAAGGGGGAATATATCACACAGGTAGTGGTTAATAATGTTAGAATCACAAAAGTTGAGCCTGATCATAAACCCTGTGTGGACAATGGCACCAGCAAATCCCATGAAGTATGAACCGAACATCATCAGAGAACATGTCCTAGGAGACATGATGACCATGTACAACAGAGGTTGACAGATGGCTACATAGCGATCATAGGCCATGGCTGTCAACACATAGCACTCAGAGTTGGCAAAAAAGCAGAAAAAAAATAGTTGAGTCATGCACCCTCTAAAGGAGATAGTGTTTTTCTCTGATAAAAAACTCATTAGTGTTTTAGGAGTAAAGACAAAGGAATAACATAAGTCAATGAAAGACAAGTTAAAGAGAAAAAAGTACATGGGGGTCTGCAGGTCTGAATTTAGGAAAATGAGACTCATTAAACTCAAGTTCCCCACCACAGTGACTGTGTGATTCACCAGAAACAGGATGAACAGGGGTAGCTGGAGCTCAGGTTGGTCTGTCAATCCTGTGAGAATGAATTCGGTCACTATCGAGTCATTCTTCACAGCCATTTTTTGTCACAGTAGATCTGGAGAAACATTAGTAAGGTTCATGTTAAATAATGAACGCTGTCACTGACTACAAAAGGACAGATAAAGCCAGTTGTTACAAGTTCAAGGTTGTCTGAAGCCATTGAGCAAAGCATTCAGAGAACATTGCTACTCATTCTGAGAAATCTGTTTATTCTTTTTCTATTCATGATGAGCATCTACTATGATTAAACACTGGCACAACTCCAAAGTCTTTAAGCAACCACTTTCTCCTGTCTCTTTAAGCTTCTTTAAGGATTAAAGACAAAAGGAGAAATAAAATATCATTGTCTCCTAAACAGATGATTTATAGGGAATGTTATGAAAAAAAGAGAGAGAGAGAGAGAGAGAGAGAGAGAGAGAGAGAGAGAGAGACGTGTTTGTGTCCATCCCTCCCTCCCTCTTTGGTCCTAAATATGTCAGTGCTGTTGTACCAAACAAGACCTTTCACACCAATATCCTAAGGAGTTTTAGTGTCTGACAATGAAGAGTTGCTAGCTATCAATACAAAATGGCTCAGATCTCCTAAAATATCTATGCCAGTGATATGACATGATTTCAATTTAAGAATTTCTCTTTAAAGTTCTCCTTATTTCCTCATGAAAAATAATCTCAGTTGCATCTAATACATCATTTCTCTAAATTGAGACTCTTATAAACTGGAATTATTGGATAATATATTAAAAATTGTATTAGCCAGGGTTCTTTATTGTCACAGAACTTATAGAAGTAACATATACTATCCATTATCATATATATTTATATGTATTATATTATGAATACTATAATATATAAAATATAAATATTTCTATGAAATTTAAAGGCAATTTAATGGAATGACTTACAGGATGTAGATCAACAACGTGTACTCAAAGAACAATAATCTAGTAGTTGCTCAGTCAGACAAGTCTATGTGTCTCAGCTAATCTGTGGGATCCTGAAGAGGGTACAGATGTGCTGATGAGGTGAGTACAAACAGGGGAAGAACATATCCTTCCTTCTTACATTGTGCTTTTATAGGCTTCTAGTGAAAGGAGTCACCCAGATTAAAGGTATGCCTTCTAGGCTCTATATCTAGATTAAAGACATCTTCCTGCCCCCAAATCTGGATCACTAGTGATTCCTTCATTTCTGGATTATAGCTAATTCCTGTTATAGTCAGGGTGACAACCAAGAATAGCCATTAGAGAAGTATAGACAGTTTTTCTCTCCTGATGACCCCTCTCAGGTTGAGTGAGTTTCTACCTTAAGAATAGAAATAACAGAAACAGTGTTTATATCATGTAGCATGAATACAAATACTCTCTCTTTTGAGACTCAAAGTCCTGCTTAGTTTGTAATTCCCCAACAGGAATACCTAGTTCCCTGAGCAGGGTATTGGGTTGTTCCCTTCAGAATTCTACTCATTATGCCCTGCACAAATTGGCAAGAGAAAAAAACAGGGACTTACTCACCTGTCATTTCTAGTAATTATCTACATCCCTGC
>LOEQ01013352.1:4907-16708 GCA_001685075.1 Bramus lutescens | reverse complement strand
AGATAGATAGATAGATAAATAAATAGATAGATAGATTAAACTCTATAAATAAATTAAGAGAGGAGAATAATATAAGTTTACATATGGGCTTTTACATTTCTATTAGTGTAGATGTAGACAGCAATGACCCTTATTTACATATAACTATATCTGTATATACTTAGAAATGTAACTTATATATGCTTAAGAAATAAACAGACTAATTTAAAGTACTTTGAGAAAAGTGTATGAGTTTTGGAATGGTAGTAAAATTTTTAGAGTACAAAAGACTGTGAGATCTGTTTATACATTTTATGCATAAAGATCCTGTAGATTGCCTTTCTCATCATATGTATTGTGTCAAAACATATGACACAGACAAATTAAGGGCAGAAATTTTTATTTAGTCTCAGAATTTCATGGGATTGTGCTCTATTTTTTCGGAGAAAGCACAACAGTTGAAGAAGCTCCACTTGAGAATAGCAGCAGGAACATGCAGAAAACACATTCTACATAGATAGAGTTGACCAAAATATAGAGAGCTTGGGCCAGAACCTCAAGTCAATATAGTCTTTAAGAACTTCCCATGGTAACCTACTTTTTCTAATAAGGACACAGACAAATAAAATAGTACAACCAGTTTAGGGCCTGGTGAGACTTTATACTTTAGAGGTCATTTTATATTCATGTGATAATGTGTTCTATACTTGCTTCAGTAGATATCTACCTACAACTGCTAGGTTGGTGTATATGCAAGTCTCTACTCTTTCACACTAACATTAATGATATTGTATTTTTAATTTCCAGTATCTGTTGCTCTCATCAAATAAGAGAATAGATTTCACATATTAATTTTGTGTCCTAATACTATTTTGTGGTTTTAGTCATCTGGCTACAGAGCAGGGGGTGTTTTTGATAGTTTTCATTCACTTATTCAGATTTCTGACAGGATCATATCGGGAAACAAAGTAATCTTTATAACATTCTTTCTAAACTACCCATTTGGTAAGCATGTAAAGTCATCGTTCCACAAAGCATCATGGCTACTAATATTGATTTGAAACAGTCATCTCAGTAACAAAGCTGACAAAATTGATTACATATGCAGATGTGAAACAACTGGAATAGTTATAAACCATTATGAAATTAAAGTTACACAATTCTTCTAATAATATTTTGAAATTTTCCAACCAAATCACATATACATGTACCATCTTTGGAAAGATTCTAATTCATATGTAAGTAGCTTATAAACATATACACTGCATGCTCAAAAGAAATCACTAAGTTCTTAACAGACTCTTGTATACAAATACTCAATGCAATGTTATAAATTGTAGTACAAAAGACAAACATTGAAAATATTTATTAAAAATATCACTAATAAAATATCCCATTTGTTTGTTTGACAATAATATAACAAAGTTGTAATAATGATGATTATATTCAACTATAGTACACTAACGTTTATTTTCAGGTCAATAATGGAACAACTTTTCTAATTCTTTTTAGTATTCTTATTTAATGACTTGTCAAGCCAAATGAAATATGTACAATAATAATTTCAGGGAAAAACAAAAGTGGCATTATTTCTCTCTTATTTAAAATTTTTGTTTGAAAAATTTTAATTTACCTGGTTCTTTACTTGATGTTATTGTCAACCATGTTATAAAGACCATTTAGAAAGGCAGAAAAAGACTACTAAAATATAGAAAATGTGCTTGAGGTTTACTTTTGTAGACTTTCCGTGCTACTCACTTCAGTGTTGCACAGTACCTAAAGATGGAGGAAAGATAGCTCTGATAGGAAAAGTAGACCATTTTTCAGATTGTAATGACCATGATGGTTTAAGTAAACTAACACTGAAAATTTTGTTTGTTTACTTACATATTTTTCACAAAATTTAAATATAATTTAAATTAGGAAATAAAACAACTTTCAGATGAGTTACGTGCAGGAAGACCATTACAATATGGAGTTAATTTCCAAGATCATAGGTCACAACTCTCCAAATTAATATCGGAAGGTCAAAAGTTAAGAGCTAGTACATAAATATATCTAATTTCAAGTATTCTTTTCTTGTTTGTTTGTTTGTTTGTTTGTTACATTTTTTTTCTGAGACAGGGTTTCTCTGTAGCTTGTCCTGGAACTAGCTTTTGTAGACAAGGCTGGAATCGAACTCACAGAGATCTGTCTGCCTCTGACTCCTAAGTATTGGAATTAAAGGTGTGTGCCACCATCAACCGGCTAATTCCAAGTATTTATTATTGTTATTATATTACTTTAAAAAATACCAATCCAAATCCCACATCCTCCCCTCCTCTCACTCCTCTCCTTCTACATACCTTTCCCTCACCCCCTCCAATCTTAAGACAGGGCAAGGCACCCTGCACTGTGGAAAGTTCAAGGCCCTCCCCACTACATCCAGGTTGAGCAAGGTATACATCCAAAGGAAATAGGATCCCAAAAAGCAAGTAGATGCAGTAGACCCCAAGTATTCTTTAAAAAGCCACAGTCACTGTGATTCAATGATTTCCACTAACCTCCTCACAGTAGAACACAGTTTCACAGTAGATGCAGATTATGTTAACCATTCATGAGACATACACACACCACCACTACTGAGGACACACTGTGTGCTAATTATTTAGAAATCCAAATTTAGCAACAAAGCATGTAATTTTGCCACACCAACCACAGTAGATTCTGTGTGACAGGTTCCACAGACTGAGGCTTTAAACTCCAAAGGGAGGAGGTCTCCTGGAACCAGTTGTGGAACTCTCTAGCTGGAGAGAAATTATTGAGCAGTAGTTCTCATGGCAGTTTGTCTTCTTCTGTTTCCTTTCTATACTTATGAGATGTTCATGACAGCTTGGTCCAAGAGTAAGCCACCCCCTTGAATTGGGGTTACTGGCCATTACCTCTTTTCTAAGAGATTCAATGCTTTGCTTTGTAATCATTTACATAATTACAAAATAATACTTTGATAAAATATCCTCCCAACAATGTATGAATTTGTATGGCTGTGCATGTGTAGATGAGGTTGGCTTTGACATTGTGGTAGAGAAAGCATTGCTTAAATAGTTTTAAATTGAACTTTGAAGATTTTTAATATGATAAAAGCTAGATGATAGTTAAGGATTACACATGAAAATTTATGAACTAGATCAGGAGTCATTCATTAACTATAAGTGATTTTTGTACTTGTTTAGTGTCATAATTGATTCGTTGAACCCACTGTTCAGTAACTAACATGTTATCAGTTTTGGTTATAATTGATTCTTTGAACAAACTGTTTAGGAAATGTAATACCTGATTGATTTTATGCTTTCCTGTGCCAAATGATTATAATTGTTCTTTGTAACTGCTTCACTGAACACATCTTTTAAGATTGCAACACCTGTTCTTCTTGTATAAAAACCCTTGTTTGAGAGCTGCAAAATACACTCAGATTCAAACTGCCTCTGTGTTTGTTTCTGTTTGTCACCACTGAATCCTTACCCATTTAGTCATCCAGAAACCACATCCCACAAGACCCCATACTTGGCTAGGGTGGCCGGTGGCATAATTCTCCAAAATGAATTGAAGTTAGACAGTATAAATAGCAGTTGTTAAGAGTCAGACTGCAGCAGTTTTTTATTGTTTCTCAATTGAGTGTACAGAAAATTTACAAAACAAAGCAGAATTAATTTCATAACAAAAATACCACTAATATATACCTCAGGTGTCTACTAACATTATGCAATAGATCTATGTCATATCACATTTTATTATTCAGTTATGCTTTGTGTGAGTCAGCAGAATTGATATTACCTAATTATTTCTGAAATATTCACTTCTCACATACTGTTTCTTTTATTTGAAAATTATGGTGTTCCATTTAGCTCTATGAAGAGATCAGGTGATACATACACTAAATTGTAAAATTTACTCTCTAGTGAAAAATGTATTCTTATGATGCATAAGCATTTTTGATTTCATGGTTAAGCATCCTGTCATTTATTCCAATAAACGGTCCATCATTTCTAAAGATAACCCTCAAAAACAGAAACCAATAAGAAGGCATTGCTCCAACTTTCAATCTGTTGTCTGGCTTTGAACTTCTCTGATAGCCATGATCTACTATAAGGACAACTATTAAAAAGATTATGGCTGCTCTTGTTGTTTATAGATCAGCTTGAGGCTTAATGATCTCTTTGGAGTATTTGTCCTCACTCCTGCTTTTTAGCAATCTACTTTGAGCAACTGTTGGTAGCTGCTTACATGTCTTAATACATCAATCGATACAGTTGAACTCCAACCTAAAATCAAAGCCATGCAAAAGTCTTAAAAGGCTGTCTCTAAGCATCATGTGGGGAAACAATGATATAAGCAATTCATCAACTGGATGAGGTTGACAATTGCTAAGGTTGTGTTATCTGAGGGAATGAACCACTACAACACAGAATCAGAAAATCTGTAGTCAATCTTGCTTGCCACTGAGCCCAGAGCTCTGCCATTTCTGCTCACAGCTTCATGTCTTCCAAGCCACTGTTCTTATGATGCGATTTTTAACCAGTGTCAGCTTTCAGGTCCCAAACAATTCCTTGTCGTGAAACTGGAAACTGTTGGGTCATGATAACACACTCAACCTCTGCCAAGGCAGAGGTATCAGGCTGCCCACGTGGTCACCAGGTCTGCTCCCTCTTTCAGACTCATCCTGAATAAATCTCTAGCTCTCTCTGTCACTTAACAATTCTCTTTCTGAGCCTGTATATAAAAGGGTTCAATAATGGCAGCAAAACTGTACAAAATACACTGAGAATTTTCCCCTGACCTTCAGACTCATCAGATGATGTTTTGATATGTGTAAGCATACCAAATCCATAGAATAGGGAAACAGTTTTTATGTGATAACTACAGGTGCTCATGGCTTTATACAAACCCTTACCTGATGACGTTAAATGATATTAAAAATAATCAAAGTATAGGACATCAAGATGATTACACTAGATGCAATGACTACCGTGCTGACAACAACAGAACAAGCTCACTGGCATAGGTGTTGCTGCAGGAGAGCTGGAGAAGTGGGAAGATATCATACAGGTAGTGGTTGATGATGTCAGAATCACAAAAGTGTAGCCTGATCATAAATCCTGTATGGACAATGGCACCAGCAAGCCCCATCAAGTATGAACCAAGCATCATTAGGGAACATGTCCTAGGAGACATGATGACCATGAACAAAAGTGGTTGACAGATGGCTGCATAGTGATCATAGGCCATGGCTGTTAACACATAGCACTCAGAGTTGGCAAAAAAAAAAGCAGAAGAAAAACAGCCGAGTCATGCATCCTCTAAAGGAGATGGTGTTCTTCTCTGAAACAAAACTCATTAGTGTTTTGGGAGTAAAGACAAAGGAATAACATGAGTCAATGAAAATGAAGGACAAATTAAAGAGAAAAAAAGTACATGGGGTTCTGCAGGTCTGAATTTAGGAAAATGAGACTCATTAAACTCAAGTTTCCCAAAATTGTGGTGACATAGTTCACCAGAAACAGGATGAACAGGGGTAGCTGGAGCTCAGTTTGGTCTGTCAGTCCTGTGAGAATGAATTCGGTCACTGTAGAGTCATTCTCCATAGCCATTTATGTCATCAGCAGATCTATAAAAACAGAAGTAGATGGTCACATTGGCAAGGAACTGTTTTTAGAGTCCAAAAAGACAACTAGAGCCAGTTATTACAAGTTCATGGTTATTTAAAGTCACTGAACACAGCATTACTTCCCATTCCTGAGAAACCCCTATTTATACTTTTCCTGGCCATGAAGAAAATCTACTCTGATTAAACACAGACACAACTCCTAAAGTCTCTAAACAACTATTTCCTCCTATCTCTCTAGTTTTCATCAAAGATTAGGAATGGAGGGAGATACAAACCATCACTCCATCACTGTCTTCTAAAGTATGATTTATAGATTTTAGAGTTTTTAGGAGTGTTAGGAAGATAAAGATGATTGAAGAAATGCTAATCCCTGTTTACCTGAATATGTCACTGCTCTTGAACCACCCAGGCCCCACTCCAATATCCTAATGTATTTAACTTTCTGACATTGAAGAGATATGCTAGCTATCAATATAAAATTAGCTCTGACCTCCTAAAATATCTATGACAGGGATATGACATGATTTCAATTTAAGAATTTCTTCATAAAATTATTTTTGTTTACACAGAAGAAGATAACAATCTCATATGTGCATCCAATACATCATTTCTTTCAAGTGAGACTCTTACATAGTATTCTAGGAAAATATAGTAGACATTTATCAGGGTTCTCTAGAGTCACAGTACTCATGAAATATATATATATATATATATACTAGGAATTTATTGGAATGACTTACAGGCTGCAGTCCAACAATGGCTGGTTATAAATGGAAAGTATAAGAATCTAGTACCTGCTAAGGCAGACAAGACTGGGTGTCTCAACTAGTCTTCTGGGATCCCAAAGGAGGAATGGATGAGCTGATGAGGTCAAGACAAAAAGGTGAAAAATGGACCCTTCTTTATTTCATTGTCCTTTTACAGGCTTCCAGTAGAAGGTGTGGCCCAGATTAAAGGCGTCCCTTCCAGACTTAATATCTAGATTAAAGGCACATAGTTTCCTGCCTCAAGATCTGTAACACAAGTGTGCTCTCCATTTCTGGATTATAGTTCACTCTAGTTATTGTCAAGTTGAAAATCAAGAACAGCCATCAAAGACGCATAGAAAATTATTCTATCCTTGATGACATCTCTGAGGCTGAGTGAGTTGCTTAATGCAAAAAATAACAGAACTGGTGTTTACAGCATGTAGTATGAATATAAACATTCTCTCTTTTGAGATTCAAAGTCCTGTTTGTTTCACCATTTCCCACAAGGAATAGCTAGTTCCCTGAGCAGAGTGTTGGGTTGTTCCCTTCAGAATTCTACTCATTAATCCCTGTACAACCCAGCAAGAGTAAACTCCAGAGACATAAAAACTTGCCGTTCCTTGCAATTTTCTACAAATCCTGGCATTTGCATCAGTAACTACATAGTTCATAGATGAAAACTACAAAAACAAAAGGTTAAGGAGAGACAAATGGGCTCTCAAGATAATATGAGTTTAAATTTGGATTTTGTTTCTTAATAATGAAACTATATACCAAAGATGTAATTTTTATTTTCATATCCATATTTGTGTATATGTCTACATAATATTGTTCATAAGAGAGGGTCTAAGATATGGCTCAGTAGTAGAAACATTACTTTGCATGCACAAGTCTGCTATGGGACAATAGTTCATACCCAGTCAATTGTATGTTAATAAAATGCTGATTGGCCAATATCCAGGCAAGAAATATAGGCAGGACAACCAACAGGAAATAGACTTGGGTCAATGAGAACAGAAGAATTTTGGTAAGAAGGAAACATTCTGGAGTAATGATCCAGGCACAGAAGTAAGATGTGACTGCCTTGCTGAATAAGGTACCAAGCCACGTGGCTAGCATAGACAAGAATAATGGGCTAATATAAATTATAAGAGTTAATAAGAAGTCTGAGCTACTGGGTCAATCAGTTTATAACAAATGTAGACCTCTGTGTGATTTCTTTGGGACTTAAAGATTATGGGAACCAGACAGGACAAAAACCCCAACAATAAATGGTGCCCACGAGAACAACAGCATCCACATAAAGCCTGATACAGCTTGGAAAGTAATTCTAGACAAAAAAAAAAGAATAGAATTAAGCACAGATTATTGATAGCAACATTTTCTCAGGTGGGCTCTGTTTGCTAGAGGCAAATGTGCCTCATTTAAGAGAGGCTTCCTGACTCAGCTTTAGCTGTAAAAGCTTGCAGCTCTGTTAAGAGGCCCTGCTATGAAACACTTAAATGGTGTTGATGAAAAGATGACTGATGCTTTTAGGTTTTCAGCCATAGCAGGAAAAAAGTCATGCCATTGTAAAATGCCAGCTTTCTGGGCCGTACTGCCAGCGCAAACTCTGACTCTTTCAGGCAGGGGTTCTAGCTACAGAGAATTTGAGTGTGGTTGTGAGCAGACTGCTAAGCTTGATTGCTGGCAGGGACCTTGAAATGCCATAGAGTTGTGGCAATAAACATGGCTATAGCCTTTACCTCCACCATGAGGCTGGAATCTCAAAAAGCTAAGAAATGGGCTGGATCCAGCCACCAAAGTCATGGATTTAAACTTAGGCATAATACTTAGCAAAAATAAAGACTCATGTGGTTAGAAAAAGAGAGAGACACAGTAAAGAAAGAGTCAAAGAGGAATAAAACCTCTAAATGATATTCAGTATGTTAAAAATATATGCAAGCTAAAGGTTAAAGCCATTAAAATAAAATGAAAAAGAGTAGCTGGGTATTGTGGTACACACCTTTAACCCCAGTGCTTGGGAGGCAGAGGCAGGAAGATCTCTGTGGGTTCAATGACAACCTGCTCTACAGAATGAATTCCAGTATACAAACATACACAGAGAAACCCCGACTCAAAAAGCCAAAAAAATTAAAAATAAAAGAAATAGAGGATAAAATGAAGCCACATAAAGATGAAAAATGCACAAACAGTCTGGATACCATATGTTATTATGTTCTCTTTGAATTGTTTGAGTGCTGAGGAAGAAGCAACAGATACTAAAAGATATTTGTTTATAAATGCTGCTGAATTAATCCAAGAGAGATATTTTGAAAATACCTTGACCTCAAAATTGAAGTCAAAATGTATGTTACTTTGGAGAATATTTGCTTTTGTTTCCACAGGAAATGAGAGGCTGTGGATTCATTCTGAGTTATGAAAAATCAGGTTTGACCAAGGAAGACTACCTGAGAAATCTCCGGTAAGAACAAATGGCCCAGATGTCTGAGTTTTACATACAGAACAGATTCAA
The DNA here is from genome assembly GCA_001685075.1 of Bramus lutescens. Taxonomy (NCBI): domain Eukaryota; kingdom Metazoa; phylum Chordata; class Mammalia; order Rodentia; family Cricetidae; genus Bramus; species Bramus lutescens. The sequence goes on along the minus strand of LOEQ01013352.1, from coordinate 7,821 downwards.
GACTCCAGTCATGACTTAATGATAATTCTACTTTTTTAGGGCCCCATAAGATTATCAGCACACCAACCAATAGGAAGTAGCCTGGAAAATTATTCCCACATTCCTAAAACATGGACTATGGATATTTTCCTTTGTTTAGAATGTTGGTTACAAGTTGTTATGGATAATGGTCAGCAGAAAAGCTAAATGAAGGATATTAGATTCACAATTCTTGTTCCTTAAAAAAGGAGGGGAAGTGCTGTGGAACAATGGTTTGTACCCTGTCAATTTTATATTAATAAAACACTGATTGGCTAGTAGCCAGGCAGGAAATATAGGCAGGACAACCAGACAGGAAGTAGAGTCTGATCAATGAGAACAGGAGAATTCTGGGAAGAAGGAAGTAGATTCTGTAGTAGTGACCCAGGCACAGAAGAAGTAAGATGTGACTGCCTCGCTGAATAAGATACTGAGCCACATGGCTAGCGCAGACAAGCGTAATGGGCTAATATAAGTTATAAGAGTTAATAAGAAGCATGAGCTAATAGGACAATCAGTTTATAAATAATGTAGACCTCTGTTTGATTTCTTTGTTACTAAACGATTGCAGGAACCAGGCAAGACAGAAACCCCGACAACACAAGTCTCTAGGTCTAATCTCACCACTGTAATAATGATAATAATAGTAATATGAAACAAAACAGAAGAACTACAGTTACCATTTTGTTNTGGCTAGCATAGACAAGAATAATGGGCTAATATAAATTATAAGAGTTAATAAGAAGTCTGAGCTACTGGGTCAATCAGTTTATAACAAATGTAGACCTCTGTGTGATTTCTTTGGGACTTAAAGATTATGGGAACCAGACAGGACAAAAACCCCAACAATAAATGGTGCCCACGAGAACAACAGCATCCACATAAAGCCTGATACAGCTTGGAAAGTAATTCTAGACAAAAAAAAAAGAATAGAATTAAGCACAGATTATTGATAGCAACATTTTCTCAGGTGGGCTCTGTTTGCTAGAGGCAAATGTGCCTCATTTAAGAGAGGCTTCCTGACTCAGCTTTAGCTGTAAAAGCTTGCAGCTCTGTTAAGAGGCCCTGCTATGAAACACTTAAATGGTGTTGATGAAAAGATGACTGATGCTTTTAGGTTTTCAGCCATAGCAGGAAAAAAGTCATGCCATTGTAAAATGCCAGCTTTCTGGGCCGTACTGCCAGCGCAAACTCTGACTCTTTCAGGCAGGGGTTCTAGCTACAGAGAATTTGAGTGTGGTTGTGAGCAGACTGCTAAGCTTGATTGCTGGCAGGGACCTTGAAATGCCATAGAGTTGTGGCAATAAACATGGCTATAGCCTTTACCTCCACCATGAGGCTGGAATCTCAAAAAGCTAAGAAATGGGCTGGATCCAGCCACCAAAGTCATGGATTTAAACTTAGGCATAATACTTAGCAAAAATAAAGACTCATGTGGTTAGAAAAAGAGAGAGACACAGTAAAGAAAGAGTCAAAGAGGAATAAAACCTCTAAATGATATTCAGTATGTTAAAAATATATGCAAGCTAAAGGTTAAAGCCATTAAAATAAAATGAAAAAGAGTAGCTGGGTATTGTGGTACACACCTTTAACCCCAGTGCTTGGGAGGCAGAGGCAGGAAGATCTCTGTGGGTTCAATGACAACCTGCTCTACAGAATGAATTCCAGTATACAAACATACACAGAGAAACCCCGACTCAAAAAGCCAAAAAAATTAAAAATAAAAGAAATAGAGGATAAAATGAAGCCACATAAAGATGAAAAATGCACAAACAGTCTGGATACCATATGTTATTATGTTCTCTTTGAATTGTTTGAGTGCTGAGGAAGAAGCAACAGATACTAAAAGATATTTGTTTATAAATGCTGCTGAATTAATCCAAGAGAGATATTTTGAAAATACCTTGACCTCAAAATTGAAGTCAAAATGTATGTTACTTTGGAGAATATTTGCTTTTGTTTCCACAGGAAATGAGAGGCTGTGGATTCATTCTGAGTTATGAAAAATCAGGTTTGACCAAGGAAGACTACCTGAGAAATCTCCGGTAAGAACAAATGGCCCAGATGTCTGAGTTTTACATACAGAACAGATTCAAGACTCCAGTCATGACTTAATGATAATTCTACTTTTTTAGGGCCCCATAAGATTATCAGCACACCAACCAATAGGAAGTAGCCTGGAAAATTATTCCCACATTCCTAAAACATGGACTATGGATATTTTCCTTTGTTTAGAATGTTGGTTACAAGTTGTTATGGATAATGGTCAGCAGAAAAGCTAAATGAAGGATATTAGATTCACAATTCTTGTTCCTTAAAAAAGGAGGGGAAGTGCTGTGGAACAATGGTTTGTACCCTGTCAATTTTATATTAATAAAACACTGATTGGCTAGTAGCCAGGCAGGAAATATAGGCAGGACAACCAGACAGGAAGTAGAGTCTGATCAATGAGAACAGGAGAATTCTGGGAAGAAGGAAGTAGATTCTGTAGTAGTGACCCAGGCACAGAAGAAGTAAGATGTGACTGCCTCGCTGAATAAGATACTGAGCCACATGGCTAGCGCAGACAAGCGTAATGGGCTAATATAAGTTATAAGAGTTAATAAGAAGCATGAGCTAATAGGACAATCAGTTTATAAATAATGTAGACCTCTGTTTGATTTCTTTGTTACTAAACGATTGCAGGAACCAGGCAAGACAGAAACCCCGACAACACAAGTCTCTAGGTCTAATCTCACCACTGTAATAATGATAATAATAGTAATATGAAACAAAACAGAAGAACTACAGTTACCATTTTGTTATTTTTTTGTTTTTTTTAATTTTATTAAAAATTTCCACTTCCTCCCCTCTTCCCATTTCCCTCCCATCCCCCCACTTCCCCTCCCCCTCGCTC
>LOEQ01013351.1:7247-26274 GCA_001685075.1 Bramus lutescens | reverse complement strand
AGTGCAAGCTGGGATGGGGTAGGAATCTAGGGACAGTGGGTGATGTTGGGGGTTCGGGGATGACCGCTTACATGGGTCAGGAATGCACTCACCCCTCTGATGGATGGGCTTGCTACAGGATCAGTGCCCTTACTGACCAGGGAACCTCTCAGACAAAGGGTCTGCCTTGCAGCCAGCAGGCTATTGAAACAAATGGACTCCCGCCTCCTTGAACTCAGCCCAATCCCAGCGCCCAAACAGGCTGAGCTGGGGGATCTTTTGCCCCGAGGAAGGGAAGGGAGGGGGTGCCTGAGTGCAAGGTGGGATGGAGTAGGAATCTAGAGACAGTGGGTGATGTTGGGGGTTCTCAATTTTCTTTATGTGTGAGCTTGCAGGTGCATCAAAAAAGATCTAGTGAATTGCTACACATCTATAAGTATTTGAAAAGTACAAACTAGAGTCTAGGCCACTAAATTATAAAGGGAGGACATGAGGTTAAGTAAGTAGGATGGTGGGTAGCTCTTTGAAGAGATAAAGGGAGCAATTGGTGATGTTTATCACATAATAGTTGCATGACATTTGAAAATAAAAATATTCAATTAAATGCATATATATATATATGTATATAAGTTTAATAAATATGTCAAGTGTCTCATTGTAAATCTACCCTTCACTGGTCAAATTCATTGCTAGTCTTTCAAATACCAGAACCATGTATTACTTTCCAGAGTTAATTTAAAATTCTTGATAAATACATAAAATTTAAATGTCTGTAATTAAATATAACTTGAAAACACATTCATTTAATGTTCCTGAAAGTGGCACTGCATATTAAGAGCAAAAATTATGTCTCTTGAAGTAATCAAATTTAATCTTCTTTACTGATACCTTAACTACAAACATAAGTCCCCACTGTACCCTATTTTGAAAAGTCATGTCTATCATCTCATGATAATAAAATTTGGAGGACATACCTTTCAATGTAACAATCAAGACAGCTCTTAATGTGGCTTGCTGCTCTTCTTTTCACTTTAAAACATACCCAAAACTGAAACATTCCACCCCAGACCACCTCCCCAACGTAGCTGAAGGAAACAGATTAATGACCTCCCTAACACAAAGATTCCAACTGGGCAGTCACCAGCACCTTTCGAGTTGTGCTTAAACAGGGTTGTGTTTGATCTAATCATATAAAACCCCTTTGCTTGCCTGGAAAGCATGACCATGAAATAAGGGGCATAGATATGCCATGTGAAGGTGACTTGGCCGTTGTTCTTAAATAGGATGGGGAAGGGCAATGAGTCAAGGAAAGTGGCAGCTCTGGGGTACAGGAAAAAGTTCTCTGCTGACAGCCAGAAACACGGAGACACAAATCTCAAACCACAAGATCTGGCTTTTGCTAGCAGCTCAGCTGAGCAGAGAAACCCTTCCTCCCAGAACTCGCAGCAACGGAGCACCGACGTCCATGGACACTGCTCTTTCAGGCAACTGAACCCCACGTGAAGTTTCTCACAGAAATGGAGGAGGTAGAGTTGGCTTGTTTAAGCAGCCAAGCCTGTAACAATTCATTAAAGAAGCTGTAGGAAGTTGGTGCAATTATCTTCATAAAGACATTGTGTCCTGGGGCTGGAGAGATGGCTCAGAGTTTAAGAGCACAGGCTGTTGTTCCAGAGGTCCTGAGTTCAATTCCCAGCAACCACACAATAGCTCACAACCATCTGTAATGAGTTCTGGTGGGCAGGTGTACATGCAGATAAAACATTGTATACATAATATATAAATAAATAAATAAATAAATAAATCTTTAAAAAAAAGACATGTGTCCTTCATCCACACTGACTGTTCTGTCCATTTGGCATACATGTATCAATACATGCTAGTCTAACTACGGCCCTGAGGCAGGTGCTATGAATAGCCCCACAGGCAGAAGCAAAACAGAGATGTTAAGTAAATTGCCTAGAAACTTGTAGCTCGTAAGCTGCAAAGTGTTAGGTGCCTCTGCAAGCCAGCCTCTGAATCACAGCAGCCTAAGCTGAGGAAGAATGAGTTCTAAGTACTGTTGTCTATTCTTTCCTAGATAATATTGACTCCTCCTTTAAAATAAAATCACATAGATTTCATTTCTTAATAAATCAAACAAAAATTCCATATTTTCCATTGTTGTTCAAATGATGAAAAATTTGGGACAAAGCTGAACATAAATTACAACACTTTATTTTTAATCTTGAATACAAATAAATTCACATATCCAATTAACTATATACTTGTTTCCTACATTTGCGCATTCTTTGTTGTAATGTCCTAACAATTATTGACAGTATAACAAACAGTCTAGGTGTGTGTGTGTGTGTGTGTGTGTGTGTGTGTGCATTTTGACCTTGGCAATTTATTAATTTCTTAAATATGTGTTTTGGCTGATGAAAGAGGAATGTAAAAGATATGTTCAAAGTTTAGCTATGCCTCCATGTTATATGAGATAATAACAAATTAAAATATTAATATAGAATTAGTTCTATAAAATGCTCAAATTGCAGCAATTCTTTTCCCAGAAAGAAAGTTCACATATTAGAAACATTAGGGCTGACCTAACCACACTGTTTCTTCAAACTGTATTCCATCCATTTTCTTAACTTCAGAAATTATTGGAATAGGCTTTACAACAAACAAAATAAACAGAGAGACATAAATAAGTGCATGTATGCTTATTTGCACACACATATGCTAACAGGTACACACAAACCCATCTATTCACAGGCCCGTGACACATGCACACCATGTACATGTTCAGCTCTGAATTCACTTCACTGGGGTTGTCTAGAATGTATCAGAGTTCACAAAGTAGATTCAGCCAATATATCTGACATATTTAGCATGCATGCATAAAAACATTCAAAACTTGAGTCATCCCAAATAGAGATGACAAGCCCTATGACTTTATGACTCTTCTTGTCATTGGACTGAGAATTGTGGCTCCAGAACAAGGCCCTGGGTTCAATTCCCAGGGTTGAGTAAAATAAGAGAGAAATACTAGCCTTTTGTATCTGCTTCTGTACTCCAAGGAAAAGTATATTTACTTCCTAGAGCTATCATAAAACAAGCAAAAAATTAAATTGTTCAGTCAGGAAAGTTTAAAAAAATTCATTGTCTCACAGTTCAGGAGATAAAGTGGCTGCAGAAACAGATATTTATGCTCTCACTGCTTTGGGAGTTAGACTTCAAGGCACTGGTAGCTCCAGTGCCTTCAGAGGTTTCTGTCAGTGGACTGCAGGGGTGTCCCTCATTCCGTCTCCCACACTGCCATTCATGCTGTGCAATGCATCTCTGGAGCCTGACTCAATGCCCTCACAGTTTGTCTGTTTTCAAGAATTCCCAGCTTTCAGATGGCGTCATTTCCAGAGTCACATTCTAGAACTCTGAGGCTGGAGACTGCAGCAAGTTAATTGGAAGGACCATTTTATGTACATTTCTACCTATTCAAGCTGAAATTCAATTATAAATGTCTTGGTGGCTAGAGAGAGTGTTCAGTAGTTAAGAGTATTTATTGCTCTTGCAGAGGACCTGGATTCAGTTCCCAGAACCCACATGGCTGCTCACAGCTCTCTGAAACTCCAGTTCCAACAGATTGGACACACTCATCTGACTTCCATGGGCACCGACACTCACATGGCACAATGCATGCATCCAGGCTAATATTATACACACTTTTTTAATTAAAATAATTTTAATTTCTTGATTTGTGATACTAAATTTCTCTATAAAAATCTTATCTTAGAGGCCTGAGACAGTTACCCTTTCTTGTGTTTGTTATTACAAACATACACCTGTTTGCTTTGATTTCCCTTTCTTATGAGTGCAAAGAACTATTTTTGAAAATATAAAAGTAATGGGCACATGGAGCTCTGAAGCTCTCAGGTTGGCACCAATCCCATAATCCTACTTCATAGAAATAACTAGAACATAAAAACATTCTTCAATTAAATTACATTTTTTGATTTTGTTTTGAAAACATACATAATTTCATTGCAAGCAGAATGTTTTAAGAAGCAAATGAAAAACCAAAACAAAAAAGGAAAGAAAAGAGATTCCAATAAAAAATTGAATATTCTGTGGCTTTTCTCACAAGATCCTAGACTGGATTGAACAGTATTCTCCTTAGACAGTCGAATTGGCTGCCTAGGCTGTTTTTCATGATCATTTTTCAGAATAATTTATCACCTGGCAAATGAAAACCATTTAGAAACATCTTATAACTTGGTTAAATCTTATTCTATCCTCATTTATCCTTATACTTGTATGAAGGTGATTCCAAATTTATCAGAGAGGAGGTTAATCTCAGAGCCACAGACAATTTCTGTGAAAAATTTCATATAAATACTTTGGTTTACACATCATGTAATTTCATACTTTAAGAAGAGTCTGTAAAAGAAAGAACAATTTGCAAGCTTATTATCAACATGACTCCCCAGGCTGGTTTCAAAAGAAAGAAAGGGAGATGCGAGTTGGGTTACCTCCTACATTACATAGGAGATTTTTAATAATCTTTGGAGTGTCTTTCACTTTTTCTTATTTTCTAAGTTTGTGTTTATTACAGATTCAAACAGAAACTAACAATAAAGCTTGCTGATCTTTAAACAAGTTACTGCAAGAATTATTACTGTGAATAACATTTTCATAATACCTTTCTCTTTTTTAAGACAAGTTAGATTTATTAATTTTATTTTGTATGTATGAGTATTTTGCCTGCGTGTATGTATGTGTGCTACCTGCATGCCTGGGTCACAAGGAAGTCACAAGAAAGCATCAGGTCCCTGGAACTGGAGTTGCAGTGGGCTATGTGATACCATGTGAGTACTGGGAATTGAACTCATGTCCTCTGTAACAGCAACAAGTGCTCTTAACCTTTGAATTTTCTCTCCACCCTCAGTTTGTAGGATTCTTTCTCTGTCCCACCTGTCAGCTACCAAATAAACGCACGAAGATTTCTTATTAATTAGGTAATCTCAGGAGATAGCTTTGGCGTGTTACTAACCAACTGTCACAACTTAAATCAACACATATTTTTATTGATTTATGTTCTACCATGTGACTTTTAACTCTACACCATTTTTTATATCCAACTTGTGTCACATCTGTCTGGTTTCTTCTTGCATCTCTTTCCTTCTTCTTCCCAGCATCCTCTCTGCCCCCCAAATCTTACCTAGCTATTGGCCGTTCAGTCATTTATTGAACCAATATGAGTGACAAATCTTCAGTGTACAGAAGGATTATTTCACAACATCAATTACACTGTGTTCTTATGACTTTAGAGTAGTAAACCATTTTCTAATGAATGCTATGTAAATATGTAATGAATAAGGCTTCAAAAATTGAAGTATAATCTCTTTAATGTCCAGTAATAAAATAAACACAAGTACTTCCTTTCTAAAAGTGAATAATGCACTGAATCTGCTATTGTTTCATGGTCCTGGCACATCAGTTGAGTTCAGACCAGATACTGCTTAACTTTGTTTTCTAGAAAATATTTGCCATTCTTATAACCCAAGTACTACAAAATAAACCCAGCATATGATGATGTGCTCTATTTAATTCTCATTTTGAAAATAAAGTTTAGAAGATTTGAAACAGATTAGCAGACTGTGTCACATATTAAAATCATATCCCTTTTTAGTGAAAATCAATTTTATGCAATATATTCTGAATACAATTCCCCTTCCCTATTTTCTCCCAGACCTTCTTCACTTCCTCATCCACCAAAAAATCTTTCTTTCTCATTAGAATATAGACATCTAAAAATAATAACTGTAAAATAAAATCAAAACAAACAAACAAACAGACCAGAATAACAGAAATAAATAGGAAAGAAAGAACAAAAAAGAATAAAAGGCAGAAGAAACACACACAGATACATTCATACACAGAGAAAACCCATAAAAACAAATTCAGAATTGTGAGACAAAACCAAACAAAAAAAAGCAAAACAACAACAGCAGCAAATAAAATTTTAAAAATCTCTGAAAGTACCATTGCTGAGCAGGGAGGTCGTCCTTAGATGTGGTTTGTGTATCCGAGAAAAACTATCAGAGAAAACTATTTTTCTTTTCTGCTCAGTAGTAAATTTTTAAAGACACACATAATAAATTTCAGTTTATTTAATGCTCAAATCACCTTCTTTCATAGCAAAAACCAAATATACAATCACATTTTAATCAATATTGAAATTAGCAAAAACAAAGAGCATAAAATTCACAAATTTCTGAGAAGTGTTAGATTCTACTCAATAATTTCAAGGAATCACTGGGTACAGCTGAGAATTTAGTTTTAACTCATTAACTAATAATTTGCTTTTTAGTTTAAGCTCAGTGGTTCCCAGTAAAAGCTAATGTAGCAATTTGAATTGGTGACAGGCAAAACAATGGCAAGCATCATTTTGCAACCAGTTTTCTACATAGAAGGATAACATTCACTGTTACAAGATGAGCTCATTCTCCCACCAGTACACTCAGTGTCAGGAACTAGGCTCTTATCCTCTCTAAAGTATCAAAAATACTTTACTTCCTTAATCTATGAGTCTGAGAGTAATTTTAGTATTTCTTTAATCTATGAATCTGATAATAATTTGGTTGTGTGATTTTCTTTTACTTTCTTTGTGACCTGCCACCCAGCCCTCAAATACATCGCATGAATGCTTTTCTTAATTATAAATGCCTAGCCTTAGTTTGTCTTGTTTCAAATCAAGGTTTACATAACTCAGACTATCTATCCTGCCTACCTTTTCCCTCTGGGATTTTATCTTTCTTACTTACTTTCTTTCTGTGGTTGACTGGGTTGCTGGATGGCTGTCCCTGACATCCTCCTTTCTTTGTTCTCTTTTTCTTCATTCTCCCTCCTCCCAGAATTCTTCTTCTATTTGTATGCTCTGCCTGTTAGGCCTACCTATCCTTGCTTCTTCCTTGCTATTGGCCATTCATCTCTTTATTATGACTGTTAGATGTTTTTATACGGGCACAGTAACACAGATTCACACAGTTAAACCAATGCAGCATAAACAAGAGTCACACACTTGAAAAATAATATTCCCCAACACATTTTCCTTTCTCAGTCTCTTTGGAACAAACATAATGCAAAATAGAAAGCTACCACCGAAAACGAAAAAGGATAAAACTGAACAAAAGCAAAATATCCATCTTTACTAGGTTATCATTTTCATCATTTTAACTACAAATGAGGTTTGATTACTGTATCTGTGTGCTTCAGCTTCTCAATATTCTAAGTCTCAATTCATGTCCATGTCGGTCTTTATGTATGACTAGCAGCAATAATACAGAAATATGTGAATGAGATGGAAGGGAAGAAAAACACCAATAGTATTTTCTAATATTGCATGTTTATACCCTGTTTTATCAGCTTTTCTCTGTAGTTTCTGAACTTCATTAAAAGAAGTTGACATTGATTTAGTAAAAAGAGCAACAAAATAAGAAAATATTTCCTTGGAAATGTGTATGGGACAAAAGACAAAAAGAATTTTTTTTCTTTCCAGGCAATGATGACATATACCTTTATTCACAGCATTTGGGAGGCAAAGGCAGGAGGATACCTGACAGTTCAAGGTCAGTCTGCTCTACAAAGAAAATTCCAGAACAATCAGGGTATTTCACAGAGAAACCCTGTCAAGGAAAGGAAAGGAAAGGAAAGAAAGAACGAAAGAAAGAAAGAAAGAAAGAAAGAAAGAAAGAAAGATAGAAAGAGAGAGAGAAGGGAAAGGAAGGGAAGGGAAGGAAGAATGAAAAAAAAGGAAAAAAATTACCTCAAAACTACAATTCAGTCTTTTGGATCTTGGATGCACTGAACTACAATAGTTTTGATAAACACAAACTACAATAGGTTTATGACATTTAATCTCTGTGTTATTTATTTTACACCAGAGCTGTTTCCCAGCACGTTCCCTTAGTCTGAACTATCAAAGCAATTACTTCCTTCAGCACTTAATAATATAGATCGTTCTAAAGTCCTGGAGAGAATCTAGCAGAATAAGAAGGGAATTATACTCTATTCAACTTCATGTTTCCAAGAAAATAGATGCTCTTGCACATTTTCAGTGAGAGAAGAGAGAATGAAGAATTCTTTAACAGCCTCAAATACCTAGTGGCAAGCCACAGGGCACATAGTACATGAGAAAAGCTTTTAGCTTGGTAGGTGCTGCAGGCCTGTCAGGTGTGGCTGAAGGAATACAACAAAGCAAATGGGTCTGGCAAATGGAAGAGGCCATTTTCTTGTTCATTTAAATTATGACTAGCTGTAAACGTGATTTCCACATTTTACTTTGTAAGTGATTTGTTGCCAAGCGGTGAGGACAGGTGAAATGACTTTGTTGCTGTGTTAGTTCACCCATGTTCCTTCTGATGCAGGAGACACGATAAACTCAACCTGGAATGGAATCATATACCATAGAATAAAGGTGTTTGCTTAGCTTGCTTTCTTAAACAACCCAGGACCACCTTCCCCAGAGAAGTGCTTTAAGGGCATAGTGGAATAGACACCTATGCCAATCATTAACCATGAAATCTCCAGTCCAATGGAAGTGATTCTCTTTAGGTTCATTTTTCCTAAGTGACTCCAGTTTGAGTCACGTTGACATAAACTAAGCAGCACAGATTCTACTTGGAGCTTTACAAACTTTATGATTTCATAGCTTCCTTAAATTAAGGCACACAGCTAAGATCCAGTCATGTTCCCAGGCACAACCCTTGCACCTTCACCTGTCACTTTCTGCACCTTACCTTGGCAATCAGTCCCTGATGAGCACAGATCTCCACTACAGTGGCACTGATTTGAGTATTAAAAATCTGGTGTCAAATCCTAGCTCTGCTACTACAATGATCATCTCTGTGAGCTCCATCTTCTGGATCAAGACTAATGGTGCTTACTTGAGGAAGATATAAAAATTAAATGAGATAATAGGCAACTGGATAAGAATGTATCTAAGAACATAAAACATGATGCTATCTAAGAAAAGTTGTACACTTATCAATCTTGACACTTCAACTGAGAATATTACAGTCATACATTCACTCGTTATAACACCTGAGACGTCAGCAAGTAGTTTCCCCCGCTTAGCAGCCAAAGAAAGGAAAGTTAATCATGAATTTTATCTGAAACCTAACAAATGGCAAAGTAGGGACTTGAATTAGGAACCTCTAACTCCAAATCCCACGATCTCTCACAGTTAGGTTTAAGGTGAAGTGGTTTTTTCCCCTCAAAATACAAAAAAAGAGTTGAAAGCATTTCAACAATGTGATGTATCCTGTGTTGATAAAAGCATTCATAATTTGAGGCTACAATATCAGACCTGTTGTCCAAAGCAGAGGTGTTTTAAGAGAGAAGATGGGAAACAAACACATTATGAAACTTGTGAGTTTAAATCTCTATCACTAAAGTCAGTACAACAGTTGTCCTCACGATAAAAGATGCCCAGTGGATTAGAGACATGCATAAAGACAAGCCAGGATGTGGGCATGTTCACTACCCAACCCTCAACACAGTATTGGAAACGAACAAAATTGGGAGCATGGGGGCAGGGGATGGGTAGAAGGAAGAGGAGAAGAGGATGAAGAGAGAATAAGGGGAGGGTTGGAATAGTCATGAGGGAAGAAGGACAGATATAAGAGCAAGGAAAGAAATATCTTGATTGAGGGAGCCATTATGGGGTTCACAAGAAACCTGGCTCTAGAAAAATTCCCAGGAATCCACAAGGATGACCCCAGCTAAGACCCTAAGCAATAGAGGACAGGGTGCTCAAACTTGCCTTCCTTTGTAGTCAGACTGATGCTTATCTTAAATATCACCATAGAACCTTCATCCAACAACAGATGGAAACAGAGGCAGAGACTCACATCGGAGCACTGGACTGAGCTCCCAAGGTGCAGTTGAAGAGTAGAAGGAATGAGAATATGAGCAAAAAGGTCAAGACCATGAAGGGTACACTCACTGAAACAGTCTACCTGAGCTAATGGGAGCTCACCGACTCTAGCTGGACTGGGATGGAACAAGCATAGGACCAAACTAGTCCCCCTGAATGTGGTTGACAGTTGTGTTTGGCTGGGGCAGACAGAGGGGCCATTGGCACTGGCACTGGGATTTATCTCTACTTCATGTACTGGCTTTTTGGGATCATATTCTCTTTGTATACCTTGCTCAGCCTAGAAGTAGTAGGGAAGGCCTTGGACCTTCGACAAAGCAAAATGCCTTATCCTCTCTTAGAATTGGGGGGGGGTGGAAGGGAGTAGGAATTTGGATTAGTATTTAAAAAATGTAATAAATTAAAAAACAATATTTTAGTACCACTAAATTTTAATTTGAAACAGGATTTTAATGTGCTGCCCCACATCATCCTAATGATGCAGATCCTGGAAAACAAGATTCCATGTTGTTCTTACTAATGCAGCTTTGGCTTTGCTTATTCACTGGAGATTAGCCACTTAAACAAGCAAATAGCTAGCATAAAGCGTCTCTAGCTCTGCTATTCTATCCTACTGATTTTTATAATTGTTCAGAAGACATTAGACACGAACTCTTAAAACACACGCCAAAAATGGAAACTGGCTGCTTCAGGACCTAACAATAATATCATCATTGTCGTTACTACCAGCAAACACAAATATTTTTGTTACCTATTATTCAGATGACATTGTACCTACCTATATGAATATGATTAAAATGAAGGTACTAACAATTATTTTTGTTCTTTTAAGTAATCTCTAAGAATAAGATCATGTTTTGTTGTACTTATAATTCTGCTGACCTGCCCTGTCACCTGGGTACCCTGCCCCTTTAAGATACAAGCTCCGCCCACCCCAACCTTTAAGAGACAATCCCCTTCCCTCTGAGGCAAGCTAATCTCATGTTTCCTCTCAACCTCTCCCTCTGTCTGTCCTTCTTCTTCTGAAGAAACCTCTGCCTCTCCCTTCCCCCCTTTTTCTTCCACCCTTTCTCTTTCCTCTATCACTCCATTACCCTTATGCCCTTCACAATACCCACTAAATTAACTCTATACCTAAGCTCTCTCTGCATGGTGTATCTGTCTGTCTCCTACCCACCACGGGACCTGCCAGGGTCATGCTGATATAAATCACAAGCATGGTGTGTGACTTGGCCATTCTCCATCCGTGTTCCCTCCCATCTGTGGGCAGTCAGGCTGAGGCACACAGGGATCCTGGACTCAGACAACTTTCTTACTTCCTGTGTGCACTCCATCACTGCACACAACACCAACTAAATGGTAAGGTCCCCTTCTCCAAGTCAGCTTTCACTGACATTCATCTAAGTAATTCCCCATGGATGAGGACTGAGATCTTGTTTTTCATCTTGGTTTTTGTCCTTTGTCTTGGACTCTTATCCTTTGGCCCACTCAGAGTGGTCCTGTTCCCATCTTCTGCACTGTCAAACCTTAGGATGGTTTGAACCAATCACTCGAAACTTGTTCTGTCTCAAAGATGTTTGCAGACAGCTTAGCCTTTAGGTCTCATCTTTCTCCCACCCTCAGTCATGGGAAATAAACCTTCCAAAAATATCAGTCCAACCTTCCCCCTGGGATGTCTTTTAGAGACCCTAAAACCTATAAGTTTAATGCCTTACTTACATATTCCTAAGCTTATCGGTCTTTACATTAAGAAATGGCCTTTGAACCCCTTAAATAACAACCTAAAGTGGCTGCCTACCAGCAGACCCACAGTGAGGCTTTCTAATTTCTGTCATCTAACAGGAAAATGTAAAAGTTTCTATCCAGCCATGCTAAACTCTGTCCCACAGGCATCTCATGTAGTCTGGTTTTCCTCTGCTGTGCTGCCTCCCACCATGACTACGCCTGCCTGGAACAGAATAATCCCCTCTCCCACCCCCTACCATCTGTAAATGCTTCTTTTCTCTGTGCTATTCTGTCTCTGCCACCATCCCATAGAGCTGGAAAAACTTGTTGATTACTCGAGGTGGCTGTTCAAGTCCCCAGTCCTCGCTGCCTGTGCAGGTCGCTGGACTGGACTGGTGGCGCTGAGATGGTGGCACTGAGAAATTTTTCTATTTCATGTATGAAAGAATGGGTGAATGGTGCAGCCACATGGATGTGATTCTGTTTTAAAATCATGTTCTACAAGTCCTCTATGTCTCTTCTGTTATTGCATCTGTTCAAAATTCCCACTGTGGCTCTAAAATAAGCATGTCGTTTCTCTAAGCACCATGTGACCACTGCCATCTTGACTAAGAGTGAGAGGGGCAAAGCAGGTGACCTCACTGCCATCTTTGCTATAGGCAACTATGTGACCACCACCATTTTGACTAAGGGCAGGTCCAGTGACCTAATTACCATTTTTACTAAAGCACTCTTCTTTGTTTTGCCTCTTATGTTTATGTTTTTGTCTGTAAATTCCTTTCATTGACTCTATTATTTGTGTGTTTTGCACAGTAGCATGCTTTTGTTAGGGTCCACCAGGGCATCCGCTCCACTCAACCCCTGTTTAATATATATGTGAGTATGCTTGCATGTGACTTTTGATTTAACTTTATGTGTGAGCATAAGTTAGATCTAACTCTGTGTGTGTATATGTGCATAAAACTTAAATTCAGCTTTGTATATTTATATATGTACTTACTGTTGAAAAGTGTTTTAATCAGTCCTAATGAGCTATGTTCATTGTATGTCATTCCAGACTAAGAAAGCAATAAATCTCAAATATTTTAAATTGGTATATACTTTTAAATCTGTTACAACACACTGTATATGTAATCCAACTCTGCTTTAAAATATATTAAGCTGTTCTCCACTATCATCAGTTCTACTGTGGAGCTTCTATTGTAAACAGTTTTTTTTCTTCTTTGTACTTTACAAGTATAAATCTTATCTGGTAAGTTAAAAACCAATACAGTCAAGATTGGACCCAGCTCTCCAGGCAGATCCTATTTTGTATTAATAACTTTAAATATATATCCAATAAACTGACTTTAAGTGCTCATAGTTCTTGGAATACAGCATTTAAATGTTTAATTATTAACACGTTTTTTATAACAGAGAAGTAGTTTGGCTCCTAGAATTAACACCCCATTTCCTCCCAAGAAGAGAGATGGGCACAGAACAACGTTCATTCACAATGCACTTCATCAAATTAACGCACTACCACTGGCAAAACTGCCTTTCATATAAACTCCTGAAGATCTCCAGACAGTGGACAGAATTGATTGGAATTAGGGCCTAGCTGCTCAAAGCAAGGTAGGCTTGTCTTCCTAAAGATTCCTAACCCACAGGATCTTCTGAAGCCGCCAGGCCCTGCACTAAAAACAGAAGACAAATACATTCCTAATAGCCCCCATATTCAGTGATCAAGGAGGACACAGAGAAGTGGCTCTAGGTTGTCAATCATGTAAGTTCTCTGTCATTTTAAGTCAATAACTCAAGTAAAATTTTATCCTTCTCTATGGTCTCTGATGCAGTTTGACAGCTGAGAGGTTTTGTCAGTTTAAAAAGGACAGCCTCACAGATTTCAGCATAACCTCTTACCATGTCTAGTAAAAGTTGTTTAAATGTATACAAACGCAAGCTATTAAGGTGTGTACCTACAAGTTATGAAAGTCTGAGGACAAATGTAAGTTACCCAATTTCTCTCTCTCATTATGTTGCCATTCGTAGTCTTAACATTATCACTAAAATGCTGATAAGCTATTAACCCAATTCTGGCAGAGTGCTACCACTACTGCAAGACCAAGATTTTGGTTGCTTTCTAAAGATATTTTTCATTGTACAAAAACATCTGTCACAGTCATTGTGGCATAAATATGCTGTTGTTTATACAATGTATGTGTCTAAAATTTATGTTTTCACAAATGTAAAGAATTCTTATGAATTTCAGACAGCTAAATTGAAGAATTCACCTTAAACAGGTCAGATGCACCCCTCTCTCAATCCCCGGTACTGACACCCTCCTCCCCAATTACCGGGACTTAAGAAAAAATATTTTGCTTCCCAAACTTAACCTTGTCCTCTGCTCTGCCAACACCTTACCAGGTCTAAGAGACACCAGACAGTTCCACACCACAAATCCTGGATAGGAGTGAAGCAAACAGCTACCACATGACCAGCATCCCAGCTTTCTCAGGCACCCCTAAGACTCCAACATTCACAAATCCGTAGAAAGCAGTCTGGAGAACTCTTCCCTCATCCTCTTAACCTGACATGACTAACTCCTCACCTTTTATTATAAGATAAAGGCAGGAATGTTGCAGTTATAATTCTGCTGCCCTGCCCTGTCACCTGGGCACTCTGTCCCTTTAAGAGACAAGCTCTGTACACCCCCATCTCCCCCATTCCTCTCTCTACCTTTCTCTCTCTTTCTGTCCATCTCAGAAGAGGTAATCTCTGCCTCTCCCTTCTCCCCTTCTTTTCTCTCTCCCTCTTTCCTCCATAACCCCCTTACCCTTAAGCCCTTCCCAATACCCAAGCTCTCTCTCCATTGTGTATCTGTCTGTCTCCCACCCACTGTGACCTCAAGTCACCTGCTCCATAAATCATATCATTGCTTTCTTTATTTGATTTATTCTCAAATAAACACAGTGAACACTTGGATTTTTTTTACATAATAGATCTCCAATATTAGAAACAAGTGGTCACTGAAAATCTGGTTGATAAACTCAACTGTGATCATGATTATGTTTTTAACAGTTGACTTCAAGTCAGTGTCCATTGGCTTAGTCAGTACCTTGATGTGCAAGTTGTTAATACATTAAAAGTTATTTTTGCCTCTCATCAAAAGTTACAATGATTAAATGAGGCAGGACATGTAAGCACTTGAAATTTTATCATTAAAGATAATATACAATGATCAGATGGCAGATTTGTTACCTGATCATTAAATCAGTAAGTTCTTAGAAGTTCAAGAAAGAGAGAAACTGATGTGATAAAGTGTGACTGAAGAAATATTTGTAAAACCCCTGTGACTTTTGCAAGGCTCTAAAGGAGCAGTACACAATCTATGGGTCACAGTCCCTTTGGAAGTAGAAAGGCCCTTAAATAAGAGTCACCTAATACCGTTGGAAAATATTGATATTTAGATTATGATTTCTAACAGTAGCAAAATTACACTTATGAAATAGCAGCAAAAATAATTTCATGGTTGGGTGTCACCACATGAGGAACTGTACTAAAGGGTTGCAGCATTAGGAAGGTTGAAGCACTGCTCTGTAGACTTCATACAACATTATCAAACAGATGAGTTAATTGTCTTTGGAAGATCCAATTAGAAAGCCACATAAATAGTCTGGTGACTGAAAGAACAATTTTAGAAGATGACATAGGTTTGGCATTTTCACAAACACAACAGAAAGAATTATTTCAAAAGCAAAAAAATAAGCATGTCATCATTAGTGTGTTCAATATCTCAAAGACTCATATATATTTGGCTACACTGTAATCCAATGGATGATAGAAAAACAATCAACCTAAGAGAAATATGAGAGTAATGGTTTCCAATATCTGTTAAATGCACTGACAAATATAAAGAAATTAAATATACTAACTATACCGTATAAATTGTAATATCATGTTTCTAAATTCACATTAAGCATTTATCAACCAATATGCAATAAATATAATTTAGAAGCAATAGGACAGAAAATACTTTAAAAATAGTGTGTATGTTATGTAAAATCTCTTTCATATAAAGGGTAGTGATTATTGGATGGGATTATCTGTAATTGTCATACAAGAAAATAGACTTTAAAACAAGATAGGGGTATATAACCCTTTATATAATTTTGAGCCATTTGATGGAAGATATGTTGGTGATTGCAATTTTGCTTTTTAAAAATATAGGCTAGAACAATAATAAAAAATATGATGCTTTTAAGAACAGATACTTCAGGATCTGTTTAAATAAATAAAGTTAGTCCTAGATGATTCAGTATAATATTCTGAAGTTTCTTAGTGGCAGAATAAACTGACTATTTTTTCTATAAATATGTTTGTCTCAGAACTGACATTCTATTAAAGCTGACCAAGGAAGAATTTATACCAGGAAAAGAACTCCATATTTGTTAAGAAGCTTAGATGGAACACAGATACATATTTAACAGTCTATGGTCAAACAAATGCCAAATGTTTCTTAAGGACCTCTCAACATCATAATACAAGATAAAATTTTCTATGCTTTCTATGCACAGATTTATCATGAGAAACTACACATCTTAAGAAAAGAGGAGAAATACAAAGAAAAGGACATGCCTTTAATTTCATCACTTAGGGAGCTAAGGCAGGCAGAACTCTGAGTTAAAGGACAACTAGGCCTACTTAGTAAGACCCTAGATTAAGAAGAACAGGTGGCATGCAGCTTTAATCCTAGCACTTGGGAGGAGATCTCCTGAGTTGGAGATCTGGCCTACAGAGCAAGTTCAGGGACAACTATGGCTACACAAAGGAACACTGTCGTGAAGAACTAAATGAACAAATAAATAAAACAAACACAAAACAAAACAAGAAAAGAAGGAAGGGTAGAAGGAGGAGGAAGGGACAGAAGCAATGCATTAATTTTAAGAAAGCAAAGTAGGTCTGTAGACAAAAGTTGGATGTATGCTCTGCATGTGCATGAACTGTAGGAAGGACCTCCTATGTTGCCTAAGAATGGTGTCAAATCCTAAACTCAAGTAATCCCTGACCTGAACTCCAAAGTATATGATACTACAGGTCTGGGCAGGCATTCATGACCATTGACAGCTTTTATTGCTTTATATTTGTATTTTGATAACTGTCCCTGCTTTGAATTATACCAGATAGTAAACCGGGCCTCCATCTTTGGAGGCCCTATCCCTTTGCCTGCCAAATTGAGACTAGCTGCCACAATCTTGACCATGCCCTCAGTCTATATAAACTGCTTCCCTGGAAAGTTTCTTTGAGGTCTTTTTTCCTTCACCCTGGTGGACTCCTTAGCAGCCTCCTGGTTGCCCCTCGGGGCCACCTGAGAGTGCAGGAATCCCATTAAACCTGGATTTTTTTTTAATTTGGCTTGGCTTGATTGGTATGTTTGTGTTGGCAGAGAGCTCAAGTTAGGAAATTCCTAAGACAGATAATTGGCTATTTTGTTCCCAAACTCCACTGTCTTAGGCAAAATGACTATCACTGCATATGTGAGATTGAAAGATGAGTCTAATTTTCTTTACTTGTGCCTTCTTGATCTGGTTCTGGGTGACACACAAAGCTTTCCTACACTGATGACTTCAGAATGGCTATGAAGCTAAGTCTATTTCTTTAATTCACAGAAATGTTCAGTTGCTCTGTAACCCAGGCACAGCTGGTCAGGTTTTATGGAGGCCAATAGATCCCACCATAAAGAGACTTCTCATTTTAACACAAAGCAGAATCATCACAAGCTGAGGTCAGGCCCCAGCGCAAGGCCTGCAGGCATCCTCTTCCTCTCATCTACAAAGCCCTGGTCCTGTAAGGAGGTGCTGAACATCTGTACTTTCAAAAACTAACAGTTCTATCATGAAAGAAATAAAAGCACCAAATCGGTGACTTTCACTTCAGTAGAGGGTTATCCCTGTGAGAGCGCAGATCCAGGAAGGGCCCTGGGTAGACTGAGGGTTGACAGACAAAACTGGAGGTTACCTGGTGGAGGAATGAAATCTGTGGTTTACAAGCCAAGAGACTTTGACTTGGAACTTTGCAAGTTCTCTGCAAAAGGAAAGGAAAAAAATCAGAAGAACCAAAAATAATTTATCTTTATAGGGGAGAAAAAATTTCCTTGGGTAAAATCCAAATCAGATGCATTTCTATTGATGGTAATCTCAGGTTGACAACAGTCTTGCCCTTTTCATTACTTTACTTTCAATATGGTCTTAAATGTCTGCTTCCATCTTAATGAAGGAGGTTTTTATGTTCCTCATTAATCTACCTGAATTATATCCACTCACTCATCTTCATAGCAGAAAAGCCCCAGTTGGTTAAAAGTAATTGACTTTGCATATTTTATTTAAATTTTCACCCTCGGCTGAGCTTTCAGGATCTGAAGAGAGTTCGTACTTCCTAAAGTCAGGAAGCTCTCAGGCCATGGAAGAGGGCAGGTCAGGCAAGTGTGGTCTCCTGTAGAGGGAGCTGCAGGCCCGTTTGGCTCCCTCTACAATTGATATGGATTTTAAGGTCAATTTTGTTATATATTTCTGATCTTGATTAAGATATTATGATTATATAATTCATTTAAAATATAATATATAATTAAATATGGATTGATGGATAATCATCGATAATAATCAAACTTGTTATCATATTAGTTAGGCTTTCTAGATATGCATGATATATTTCAAATAAGCATTCTTCATATCTTCATATCTTTCAAAAGACTACAAAATATGGTATTTAATGGTTTGATAACTTAGGGCTTTTCATGACAATGAGACACGTCTGCTCCTGGCAGCACCAACTACTTCAAGATGAAGATGGGCATCAAAGAGGCTCCTTATGCAGTTTGATAGCCTTTGGACAAGACAGTGCTCTTGCCTAGACTGTTATATAAACTGGACACATAGAACCTGCAGAGAGAGGACTGCTAAACTTGCCTAAAAATGAGATGGACTTTCGGGGTTCCTGATTTATGAAAGAGTCTGCGAGACATTTTGCAGGACACAGCAGAAAATGACTAAACTCTCTTTAAAATTTCCTACTTCATGGAAATATCTGCTGGATGCTATGGGCCTATAGGCTAAAGATGGATGCCCCAATGATACAGAGGAACTTTGGATGACTGTCCAGGCAACGAGATGTCTCTATCATTTCTAAAATTTTGGAAGTTGCTTACTTCTTATTTACTTAGGTAATATTATATCCTTCTGGAGTCTTTGATGGAATTAAAGAATGATTATAGTTTTCCTTAGTTATGATAAAAGATAAAATAGATCTAAATCTTATAACTATAATTCTTGCTTAATAACTGTTTTATTATATGTAATTTTACTATATTAAAGTTAAAACCTTCCTTTTTGTTTAAACAGAAAAAGGGGAAATGATGTAGGAGGGTCATCT
>LOEQ01013349.1:5776-21313 GCA_001685075.1 Bramus lutescens | reverse complement strand
GAGAGGCTGGACCAGGGGGATGGCTAGAGTCCAGAAGCTCTAGGCCAGCCTGGGAAACATAACAAGAGCCTGCTTCAAAAGAAAAGAGGATTTAAAAACCCAAAAGGCACAAGCCTTCTTCGGAAGCTCAGAGAAACCCTAAGTTCACCCTGTGGATTCTCTGACTGTCACTGGCTCTACTATTGCTTTTAGATGTGACTTAAGTCAGCGATAGAGAAACAAGACCCCACTCTGCACAGCACCCCCATGTTCTGTAAATACCTTTGTGTGAGGGTCGCCCACAAGGGTTGTTTCAAGGGCTTTAGCTGGTTTTGTTTTGTTTTGTAAGAGAGACTTGGAGATAGTCTTAACTGGTTCAGCGCTAACACCGACCTCTTCACGTGTGCCCTGAAAGTCAGCTGTGGAATCTCTGACATCAGCGCAGCAGACCCAGCCAAGGATATTTTCTAGACAGGCCTCCCATGAAGGGTGAGGCGCAGGTTTACACATATGCGGGCCACCAATGCCGTCACTTCCGTATGTGGTTTCCCTACATCTCAAACCACCNATTGAACCTCAAACTTTCTCTTGCAGCTGGACTGGCTGGCTGGAAAGGTCTAGGTATCTGCCTGCCTGTGCCTAGTCTCATAGCACTGGGGTTATAGGCGTAGGTTGCTATACCTAGTTTCTTAGCTGCTCGGGATCCAAGTTCAGGCTCTCATGCATGTACAAAATCAGTTTATTCCCCCTTCCCCCCGAACCACCTCTCTAGCACCTCATTAAAATTTTGCAAATATATTAATTTAGGTAAGCTCCATCTTTTTTATTTTAATTTATTTAAAAATGCTATCTTTTCTCATTTTACATGCCCAAACTATTTCCCACTCCCTCTGCATTTTCTGCTCCCTCTACCTTCCCCCCACCTCTATGCCCCTCCCTTCTACTCCTAGCTCTTATAAGGTAAAATAACACATATATTTTAATCTATGTTCTTTTGCATGGCTTGGTTACCTTTACTTTGCAATGGTCATGCTGCTAACTCAACATCCCCGGCATCTCTGCCTTTCTTCTTCCTAGTATCCTCTGTGTTTGGAAATCCTGCCTAGCTATTGGCCATTCAGCGTTTTATTAAATCAATCAGAATGACATGTCTTCATAATGTATTGTAGAATTGAGACTGTTCATTCATTTCCTGGCTGCCCAGATCTGAATAATCAACACAGAAACTATATTAATTACAACACTGTTTGGCCAATAGCTTAGTCATATTCCTAGCTAGCTCTTACATCTTATATTAACCCATTTCTATTAATCTGAGTATCACCACAAGTCTTACTTACTGGTACGTTTCCAGACATCTTTCTCCTTCAGCAGCTACATGGGGTCTCCTTGATTTCATCTACTCTCTTTTTCTCTGTTCTAATTTCCTGTCTGGCTTTACTCTGATAAGCCATTGGCCCAAACAGTTTTATTCATTTACCAATAAAAGCAACACATATACAGAAGGATATCCCACATCTGTGTATAAAAAGATTATCCCACAATAGGCTACCTTGAAGTAAGGAGCATAGTAGTACATAATGGAGGGGTGTATTGAGGGTTAAAGTTTTCAAAAGAGGGAAGAGAAGAGGTATTGGTGAAGTGACATATCAAGAATCAGGAGAACTAATCAAAATGAAGAAGATATAAGGAAACCATCCAAAATCTACTGTCTGGTAATAAAATGAAAAGCATGAGAAGATACCCAACTTGGCTGATTTCACTAATGACAGAATAATTATTTTTTCTAGGATCTTATATAAATGGAATCATATAAGATGGACTCTTCTAAGAAGTATAAACTGACCCAAGGGCCACTGAAATTGGAAACTGAAGCCAAATCAAATTTATGAACATTCTGTAAGTTGGATTTTTTTTTTACTAAATCAAAATACTCAAATACAAGGCATTTGCAAAGCACTCATATCATCTCCCACTGGCACTTCTCTAAGGGATACCAACATGAATCAGCAAAGGAGCTTTTTCTAGTCTTAGTGGCAATGGAGCAACTAAACAAATAATGCCAGTTGTAGAAGCAACGGATTACTAAACAAAACCCCCAGGATCAGGTGGATACTTTCTCTGTAGGAATTATTGGTCAGGAAGGACTTGTAATCTCTCCAAACAATATAGTCGCTTGCTATTTCTCTTGGTTGTTGATGACACCATAGACATTGGCTACACACAGAAAAGCCAAGCTGACACTAAGTGGACATGCTCTCTGTGTTGACTAGGTATCACAGTGTTGGAGGGAGAGCTACAGGCTACTAGGGTAGGGGAGTTGGGTAACAGTATCAATAGTCTTGCCTAGTTGTGAACTTTATGAGCTATAATACTAACCTGTCAGGCAAGATATGTCCATTGGTGGAATGGTGCCATGACTCTTATGGATGGAACCAACTGTTCTCCGATTCAATTTGAAGATCATGCTAAACAAACAAACAAGTAAAACCAACAACCATCTACTATTGTCAGGCCCATACCAAACCCAGGACTGAAGAGGTCTTTAGTCCCAGGAGAAACCTAAGCCTGCCGCATAACTAAACTACATACCATCAAACCTTCTAGACATCTATGTTTGCACCTACAGACTAAGGCTGTTTCCACCCTCACACAGAGAAACCTCTCCCTGGCAGTGAGCAGAGGTAAATGCCAAGCCCTAGAGATGCATAAGATGCTGAGAATTAAGGATGATTGAAGGTTATGACACAAACAGAAATATGATTTTTATACCTTATGAAAGACGATTGACTTAAATTTGTATAAGATGATGGAATATTTTAGTGGATGTAGGATGTAGGAGATTACTTGGGTCCAGAGTTCAAATTCCTGTGATTGACTTTAGTTTGAAACTTTTTTAAGATCTAAGATATGATCCTAATGTAACATTCCCTTACACTTCCATTGACTAGATTTTTTTTTTTTACATTTTTGTTGTTGTTGAGCTTTATCTTTCTTTAGAAGGGTCATGTTAAAACCAAGACAAATTAAAAACTGTTTTGATAATAAGACAAAATCCTTCTGAGTTTCATAGACTCTTGCTTTTGCTTGCTCACAAGTCTGAGCTGCTGGCATTGGCTTGGCACTGCAAACTGGCCTTAGAGTTTTAAGAGACATTTTCTTTGGCTGAGTCATATGGTGTTTGTCTCAGATTATGGTTTGTGGGAATAGTAGTTCCTTGATGCTGTATTAATTTGCAGGTTACCCTTAGTCCTTAGCAACCCAAACTCAAATGAAAATGACATTACTTTAATAGGATCATTAATTACTGTTGACGATGGGAGAGACAAGAAAGCAGTGAGTTGGTCCTTCTTTTGTTTTGCTCTTTTGTAATGAAGACGAATTCTGTATACAGAATGAGCAAGAGATTCCAAAGGAAGGTATATTAAAGAATAACCTGGATAAAATGATGAGTTTATTGGTAGCCAGAAGTAAGGAAGCAAAAGAGTTTTTTTTTCTTTTTTCTTTTTTTTTTTCAGAGTTCTTTTTCGTATTCCTGGGAGAAGTTGGGTGAACAGGTAGCCACTTTGCAGAAGACGCCTTTTGTCTGAGTCTTTTGATTTAGTAAATTTATAGAATGGTCATTAGTTTGATTCTGCTTCAATTTCCAATTTCAGTGAACTTGTGCCAGGTTAAAATATTTATTCCTAAAATGCCCTTAAAGATATGTAGCCAGGATGTAACTTCTCAAAGGTCATTAAGTTATATGAGCTGTCTCTAATCTTTACAAACTCCCAGGGCAACTGTAACACTGTACCACCGTGTAGACAACAGCAGGGTAATTTTTCCAAGTTCTCCTGGAAGGAGACTGAAATCAAATTGTTCACCAGGCTGGTTTCTTTTGAGGGCTGTGGAGAATGTTCCAGACCTTTTCCCCCGTTTGTAGCCGGCTGCCTTCTTATTCCGTTCCATCATTTTCTTTCTGAGTATATCTCTTACAAATGAAGTAATTATGTCAATGGCCCCATTTTAACTTCATCCCTTCTGTTAAGCCACTGTCACCTAATAATACCATAGTCTATGGAAATGGATATTAAAATTCACGTTAATATTTTTATATTAGTATAAATAATTCAATCACTGGAATTTATTACATATCCCACCAAAAGTTAATTTTTCATACCAAATAAGTGTAAGCTTATCAAATCATAAGGCGTTCAGCCTATTTTCTGTACTATACTAGTAAGTGCTAATAATATCTCTAATCTTTAGGAAGATGTGTGGCATGTACTGCCAAATATTTTAAGTACCCGAGGACAGGTATTCTCCGCAGCTTCCAGGAGGACTGCTGGGGCAGTATTTCATAGGCCCTTTGGCACATTAAAAACTATTTTGTCACTAATATCAATTTACATAGTAATTATTGGGAAAAGAGAGTTCAATCCAAAAATCCAAAATACACATTAAATGTGGTTCACCTTGGAGTCAATGTTATTTAACTGATGAGTTTAACTTTGCCTCAATAATCAATTAAAAACAAGGTTCCAAGTTCAGTTTTAATACAAATCCTTATTTCCATTGGAGTACCTAGAAGTATTTAATAAATTGTGAACTCTATGTCAACACATATGCTATTAATCAAGAAATAACTGCATAGTAATTAAAAGAAAATAGGTCAGCAAAGTCTTCTTGTATGAAGTTCAAACAAAAAAAATTCTGTTTTTGTAGATATAGGATTGCATATCATGGAAACCTGAACATTTTATTTTGAAAGTGAAGCAGAGAGAAAGGTTAGGAGGGCTTCGGAATTCCTGAATGTCATTTCCTGTAAACTGATTTTAGGATGCTTATTGCAGTACTTAAACTACAAAGTTGTCTGACACCCCGTGATTTCTACTTTTCTGTTTTTATTTTTGTCTTTGAGATACTTATGAATTCCAAATACCGGAGTATTAGATGTTGGATAGGCATTTCAATTTTGTCGTTTCTAGAAATGGCTTACACTTTCAATTTAAGACTCTAGAAATGTTTTTACCCTGTCATTCAGTGAGGAAATGCCTCATGAGGGGCTTCAGGAGAGACAAGAATCAGCAGATCTTATGGATTGAGGGAAAAATGAGTTTTATGGACTTCTGTATAGCAGAGGTTGATTCTTTGGAGAAGATGAGGAGGAAGACGAGGGGAAGGAGAGCAAGCGGTGGAAAGAACACTCACTGTTGGAATTTGTGGCAGCAAATTCTAGAACTTGTAGAAAGGACTGGGTGTTGGATGTCACAGCAATGGTTACGAGACTGTGAAAGGAAGCCCGTGGGGATTTCAGCATGAATATGGCACAGCTAAGGGTATTTACTATGAAATCAACACACTGTTAGCATGTGATAGAAAACCCTTCATTACTTCATCCCTGTTGCTTCTCCAGCCCTTTCTGTACTATTCTCCACCCTTGTCTTCTTTTCCTGCCAGACCTCAGGGTTATTTCTTTAGCTATAACACTGCCTGACAAGTTCTAGATCTTGGCATAAATGTAACATTCTTAACTGGGCTATTCTGACCCCAGTCCTTGTTAGCCACCAAGTCATGCTTTTGCCCTGTGACTATATACTTCTCTGTTCAGACCTACATCTATTTCATATTTTCCTTAATTACTTATTTTATTGCAAGCTAAAAGTCTGTTGTGGCTACTCCAGTGGACTCTAAACTCTATGAGAACAAGATCTTACCTGTCTTGCTCTGTTTGTACTTATTAATTAACTGCATGCCACACTGATTAGTTCCAATTGTGACTGATGTGTTATGTGCAAAAAATCAAAGAGCAAACTAGAAACTGTCCCAAGCCAAGAAACTAGAATTAAAATGGAGAGTAAAGTTATCTTGTAAGAGGAACTGGTAATATTCACCTTGGGAAATATCTGAATGACCGAGAAATATAAGCTACAAGTACACAGAATCCAATTTGCTAAAAGAAATTATTTTATGATAATTCTCGGCTTCCCCACAGTGGAATAGGCCAGTGTGCCTGCACAGGAAGATTCCATGTACAAATGCATGGCTTTGTTGGTTGAAGTATTTAGAAGAACTCAACAGATACCTATAAAAATGAACATCTTACCATTGTAGCACTTTTCATAAAGTATTGTGACTTTTCATTAAAATGATTTTTAAAACTCATTTTAGTTAATATACTTGAGCAAAAATTTTTATTAGCTCTATTGATGTAATCCACGCACAAACTGATTTTTAATGTTAGGGCTATAGAAAAAAATTAAAAATCTCGTGATATACTTGATTAAACATTTGGCTCTAAGGAGAAGTGTCCTTGTTCCATTTCCTAATTTCTTGTGTTAGCCCCACCTTCAATCTCCAGCACTCTTTTAAGGTTACGTTTTTGGCGATAATGTAAAAAAAAGTGTCTAGATAATTCAGTCCATTTGTGATCTGATGAGTGCCAATTTCACTGGTCTGTTCAGTACAAAATATCCCCCCAGGAGACTGGATGATGATAATTCATACGTGGGCTTAGTAAAAATTCTCTATGTCATGCTGCAAATAGCCTTTCCTTTGTGGTATAAGAACCAACGTAAGTTCTAAAACGTGTCCTCATTGTCCAGTGGTTTAGCGTCTGCCTCTCGTG
Organism: Bramus lutescens; assembly: GCA_001685075.1. Classification (NCBI taxonomy): domain Eukaryota; kingdom Metazoa; phylum Chordata; class Mammalia; order Rodentia; family Cricetidae; genus Bramus; species Bramus lutescens. The sequence goes on along the minus strand of LOEQ01013349.1, from coordinate 14,724 downwards.
ATGTATGTGACCCTCTTTGGAGAGCAATATACTGGGTGCTAGATAGTACAAGTAGGAACACTCCAAGAAAAAGTAAGAGCATGAGTCAATAAGATCTCAGCTGCAGAGAGGCAGGAAGACATGGCCTTGCACGCTAGATGGGTTAGGATCCAATAATTTAACTCAGCATGATCCAGAACAAAATTCGAACGCTAAGTCAGTGTACAGGCCTGGGACGATGACTCCCGTGTACCGCTCTTCCAGAGGACTGAACTCTGTTCTCAGTGCGTAAGCCCGGCAGTTCATAATTTCCTGTTGCTCCAGCTCCAGGTATCTAGTGTGGGCTCTATAGATACTCTCCTGCACATATCCTCACTCAGATCCAGGCATCTATCTGGTCTGGGCTCTATAGATACTCTCTTACCCTGCTCAGATCCAGGCATCTATCTGGTCTGGGCTCTATAGATACTCTCTTGCACATAACCCTGCTCAGACCCAGGCATCTGGTCTGGCCCCTATAGATACTCTCCTGCACATAACCCTGCTCACACCCAGGCATCTGGTCTGGCCTCTATAGGTACTTTCTTGCACATAACCCTCACTCAGACCCAGGCAATTAAAAGTATCTCGAAAAAGTCTTTAAAAGCTTTTCATTGCTTTTGCTTTTGGAATAGTCATATGCATCGTTGTTTTCTTCGGCGAGACATTATATTTTTAGTCCGTTATCTGCTCCTGTTCTCTGACACTCTTATTGGTGCTGATGCTAGTGGTGGCGTGCTCAAATTTCTCATAGTTAGAGAAGGAGCTCGGGAAAGACAGATAAAGACAGAGAAGTGGGAAAGGTTAAGGTGGAGAGAAGAAGGAGGAGAGAGAGGTGGTTGTAGTAATACCTTGAAAAATACTCTTTGCACCCTCTTTCCCCTCCACATCTCTGCACTCCGTTCTGGGTCATGAACCACATGCAAAGCTTTCTCAAAGCCCCGAGAATGAAATCATTTTGGGTAAGAACTAAGTCAGTTTTCAGTGAGGGAGGAGAAGGTATTTCCCTGAAATCTGACCGTGCTTGACAATCTGCATCTGAGAAGTTTTGTCCTTGCACACAGGAAAGATGTTCTCAGACATGAGTTTAAAGAGGCTCCTAAAGATTGGAAAAGGATTATGCAGTCTCACGTGTGGTGGGAGGAGACCTCATTGGAAAAGGAATGTTCACAAGACTGATCACCTCTCACAGTCCTGCAATATGTTTAAAACTCAATTCTGTTTTATAGAGTCTCTGAGACTTCTGTCTGAGTGTCGCTCTAGGTAAGGCTTGTGCCACATGCTTCATGGAGTCACTGATGCTACTATGGAGAACAAACTCGGAAGGGTCTTAAATCAGATGGCATCTATTGTATTGCAAATCCTAGGGGATTGCCTGTTAGCGAAATGTCACTGTACTCTAATTTATACACGGACTTTTTCTTCTGAAAAACATGTCGTTTAGCCCAAGAAAATGGTGACTACTCCAGTGGAAATCTTGGCTTTGCTTTAAGTGATTTGATCATATTTTTTTTGTTCTGAAAAACTTTTCTTTTGAGGTTTCGTTAAATGAAATTTTTGATGAACACATTTCAATATTTTACCCCTGGATGTGAAAACAAGTAAAATGAATTGTAAGTAAGTCTTAACCAAAAGTATTCTCCTAAGATAAAAGTTAAAAATATATAAAAGGACCATAGTGAAAATTAAAAAATCAAGTTACAAATAAAATACAAATTTAGTATACAGGATATTAATATACATAAATAACAACAGGTAGCTATATGGTTCAAAGCTTGTAATCAGTGTGTGATTCATTTTTTTCTGAGATTATTATCTGCAGTATATATTATATATTAATATTATGTATTATAAATACAATTATGGATTCAGTCCTGAGGTCAGAGGAAAGGGGAAAAAAGAAGGAGGGAGAGACGGAGAAAGGAAGAAGAGAGAGAGTGGGAGAGAGAGAGAGAGAGCGAGCCTTTTTTCATCACCAACTACTAGCTACATGGGGCCTTTGAAAATATTTTATTAGTTCTTTGAGCATTTTTATACAAGGTGTTTGGGTTATATTCACCTTCTCCTCCCCAATTCTCCCTAGACCTACTATTTGTTCTTCTTTTCCCACTTTATGTACCCCACATTTTTTAAAGCCCACAAGACCAATTTGCGCTGTCCAAATATTTCTGTATGTGTGGTTTTTCACTGGAACAGGGTTGATTTGACTATAGGTTACATTTTAGAGAAAACGGCCTCTCTCTCTTCCAGCTAAACATTGTCAATATCTCCATGGATAGGTGTGGGATTGCGTGTTCAACTTACTTTTCCATGACGGTTTTGGTCTGGCTTGGATTTCACAGGTACTGTCCATGCTGTCACTACCAGTGTGAGTTTATACGTGCATTTGTCCTATTGTTTCCAGAGGGTAAAGTTTCCTTGCAGTCATCTATATTCTCTGGCTCTTGTTATTTTCCAGCCTCCTCATCTATAATAATTACTGTGCCTCGGAGGGAGGTGTTGGTGCAGTATCTGTGTTCCTTTTAGGACTGAATCTTTACCCTCATGCTATCTGCATCTTTGCTAGTTTGTGGATCTTTGTGTTAATTACTACTTACTGCAAATACAAGCTTCTAAGATTAGGGTTGAGAGATTCAATGACTTATGGATAAAGAAAAGCTATTAGGAGTTGGTTTAGGATTATGTTCATTTAGCAATAAAACAGTAGAACAGTGTTAATTTCTTTATTATCTACTATGATCTATCTAGTCACATTATCTTGGCCCAATAATGAGGACAGGTATGGGTTTTGTATTGTGAGGCAGTACTTAAATCCAGCTAGAAAGTGGGTGGTTACTCCTATGATTTCTGTACGACTATTGCACTAGTGGGCATGTCCTTCCAGGCCAGTCATTGTTCTAGTTTGTGGGGTTCACATATGGGTATGATTCATGATTGCTTTTCCACTTTGGTATCATACATAGTAATTTTCAGCACTTTTAAAACTAGCCAGTAGGGATGAAGGTTTCAGATCAGTGCCAGCTTGAGTTTTCCTTGTTCTGATTTAAAATATGTGGTGGCTTCAGCAATTGTCTCTGATAGACTCCCACTACCCCAAACATTTCAGGACATTGCCATTGCTCTTGGTTACCTTCAGGGGAGCCTTCCAATGCACAAAAGAAGCAATCGTAAGAATGTTGGGTCTTCTGAAAAATTCTCGCCGCTGAAGCGCTCTTCATCTCTGGAGGAGAGCCCAACTACCATCCTCTCTAAGTAAAATTCAGTTTTGCTATGTTTTACAGTGAAAATGTTGACACCAGTCACTGCTACATCAGTGCAGGAGTGCTTTGATGTAGATTAAGTTTGCTTACATTTCAAATTCAATTTCTTTTCTTTCTATTTTTTAAAATTGAAATTCTAGTCAGATGTTTTTCTCCTGCCCACCAGTTCCCAAATAACCACTCAGAGGCTTAATGTTACTTATAAATGCTCAGTCAATAACTCAGGCTTGTTACTAACTCTTACACTTAAATTAACCCATATTTCTTTTTTATATATTTTTTATTCCTTTTACACACCAATCACAGTTTCCACCCCTTCCCTTCCTTCTCCTCCCTGACTTCCTTTCATGCCCAATTATCTACTCCTCAGAAAGGGAAGGCCTCCCATGGGGAGTCAACAAAGCCTTGCACATCAAGTTGAGATAGGACCAATCTCCTTCCCCTGTGCATCAAGGTTGATCAAGTAATCCCTCCCTAGAAAATAGGCTTCAGAAAGTTAGTTCATGCACCAGGGATAGATCCTGGTCCCACTACCAGGGTTCCCACAAAACACCAAGCCACACAACTGTCACCCACATGCAGAGGGCCCAGTCTAGTCCCATGCAGACTCCCCAACTGTAGGTCTAGAATCTGTGAGTTCCCACAAGCTCAGGTCAGCTGTCTCTGTGGGTTCCTCTGCCATGATCTTGACTCCCTTGCTCATATAACCCCCCCTCCCTCTCTTTACCTGGACTCTAGGAGCTTGGCCTGGTGCTTGGTTGTTGATCTCTGTATCTGCTTCCATCAGTTACTAACCCCATATTTCTTACCTATGCTTTGCCACTGGCTCATGGCTTGTTACCTCATTTTCTATGTGTTCTGCTTCCTCAGTGGCTGGCTGTTGTCTCTCCTGACTCTGCCTCTCTTCATTCCAGAATCCTCAGGTTGATTGTCCTGCCTAACTTTATCCTGCCTTGCTATAAGCCAATCAGCTTCTTTATTAACCAATGAGAGTAATACGTACATGCAGTATTTAGAAGGATTATTCCACAGCATGCAACTTTGAAGCAAATAGAAGTTTTTAGTTTATTTGAACTAAAGTAAAAATAAGCATTTTAATAATAATTATCAAATGCAATTGATATGTACCCTATTGTAAATTTTTAATAGCTGGAAGATGAACACATGCTGAAAAATACTGTCAGCTCATATAGTATATAGACCCAGACCTTTCTTTTCCTTCAGTGTCTCCATAGGTATGTTCAGCTGAGTTCTAAACATTTACATTTGAATACTTTGTCTTCTGTTCAAATGTGGCCTGTCCACATCTGAACTCATTTATTCTTCAGTCACTTGGTTCTATGGATGAATCTGTTATTCAGTTCTGTTAATAGCATCATCAAATTTTTAGCTATTTGGAAATGGAAATATGGAGCAGATTAGGTCAAAATTGTTATGTGTGAAAACACTCAGACAAGAGGCAAATTGATAATAACCTGGTGATTTCCCTTGCATCTCTTACACAAAAGACTATCTTTCAATGCTTGCAGACTTTCTTCTTCTATTTCTATATTAATAGTCTTAAATTTTTCATTATGTTATAGATTTGCGGATGGTATCATCATCACTCACTTATCCTCCATGAASGAGCCTGCTCGCTGAATAAGGATGAGCTGAGCCTAATTTCTCCATGCATCCTGTGAAGCTAACCTAGTTTTGGATGTCAGGAAGCCTGGCTCATTTCTTTTTTACTTATGAAAATGACACTAATGCTCCTAAGACACATTTCTTACTATACTGTTCTTTAAAAACATGCTTGTGGTCTTTTTGTAGTTTCTAAAAAATATTAGGGTACAGAGTAACAGGTTTCACAGTGGTATTTTCATGGACACAGCCTCCATCCCCTTCCCCTGTCCTGAGAGCCCCCATTTCTCTTTGTCCCCCCATCACACATCATCCCACACCTTAATATTCCTTATTCTTCTTTCTAGCTTTGTGACTTATGTTCACAACCTCATACATACATATAAAATTAAAATTAGAGTCTGAAAATGAGAGAAAATGTTTTTTTTTCTTTGTGATCTGTTACCTCACTTAACTGCATAATTTCCAGTTTTATCCATTCTCCTGCAAATGCCATAATTTCATTTTTCTTTGTGGCTCAATAAAATTTAACTGTGCATATAAACCACTTCCTAAAATCTATTTATCAACTGTTGAACATTTAGATTTATTCCATTTCTTTGCTATTGTCAACATAGCAGCAATGAATATGACTGTATCTCTGTGGTAGGATAGAGTCCTTTGTGTATATGTCCTGGAGTATTATAGCTGAGTCAGATGGTGGTTGTAATTCTAGTGGTTTTTTTCACAACAATTTTCATACTGATTCCTATAGTGGTCACACCAGTTTACATTCTCAGTGGCATTAAGCTTATTATAGTTTTCACATGAAAAGCTTAAATCTCAACCTCTAGTCTGCCCTGAATAACCCCAAGTGTCTCTTTACCTATTTATTGCTGCATGTCTTACAAGATGGTGGAGTGCACAGGACAGCTCTCTCACAGTTCTATGCTATACCATCCTCTTCCTTGTCTCTAAGCCTCCTCTTATGGCGAATCACCATTGCCTTCTAAACCCTCTCCATTGTCTTTTCTGTCCTAGTCACGGCGCTGGAGAGATGGTTCAGTGGTTAAGAGCCCTTGCTGCTCTTCCAGAAGACTGGGGTTCAATTCCCATCACCCACATTGGGTAGTTTATTATCACCTGTAATTCCAGCTGAAGGGAAATGAACATGCTCTTTGGCGCCATTGGCACTGCGTACATGTGTGAATGATTTGTGTGTGTGTGTGTGAGCGTGTGTCACAAGGACACAGGGATACACACAGATACAGACACACAAAGTAATAAAGTGAAAAAAAAATTAAGAAGTTCTGGTCAAATCACAAGAAAACACACAGAATCAAAAAACCTCGTAAGAACTGACAGGATCTGAATCGACAATCAGGGAGGCTGCATGGGACCAACCTAGGCCCTCTGCATTTATGTGACAGTTGTGTAGGTTGTTCTACTTGTGGAACTCCTAGCAGAGGGAACAGGGCCCGTCCCTAATGCGTTGGCTGGCTTTGGTAACCTGGTTCTCATACTGGGTTGCCTTGCTCAGCATTACTGCAAGGGGAGGTGCTTAGTCCGACCACAACTGGCTACTTGATAGGCCATGCTTCCTTGCTCTCAGTGGGAGGCCTGCTTTTTTTCTGAATAAAAAAGGAGGAGGAGTGGATTGGGGAGGGCAGGGGGGTTTGAGAGGGGCTGAAAGGAGAGGAGGGAGGGGATATTGCTCTGGGGATATAAAATAAAAAGACTTTAAAAAGAAAAATAATACTTTGCCTTAACAACTGGTTCAAATATAATTCAGTGTACTTCAAAACATTCATGAATAGGTCAATATTTAAATTTCTTTGTACCAAATATTATAGAGTCTTCCTTTTTAAAATTAAAATTTATGTGTATAGGTGGTTTTCATGCATATATATCTGCACACCATGTAATTGCCTGTTGCCAAAAAAGACATTGGGACCCCTAGAACTGGAGTTACAGGTGGTTGTGGGCCACCATGTGAGTGCTGGGAATTGAACCTGGGTCCTTTGGAAGAGCATAGTTAGTGTTCTTAACTCTCTAGCACTCTATAAAAATGCCTGGTCTACAAGAGCTATTTCCAGGACAGGCTCCAAAGCTACAGATAAAGCCTGTCTCGAAAAACCAAAAAAAAAGTTATGATGAAAAATAATTATTAATATTTTATTGAAGCTCTATAGGTCTATTATTGAAACAGAAAAATAGTTATGGAATTTATCAGTAAACTACACAGAACTTTACATTCAAATCACCTTGAAGCAAATATTTCCGTACATAACATACATGCATGCACAAATATGCATGGTATCTACATTATCTCACAGAAATACACATATGCATATACATTCTGTATTAAAAATCTGAACAAGGGAAAATTTGGACTGTTCATTATGATGATGACAAAATGTTTTGTGACTGAACAAAAGCTTCTGGATGCATTTCATTATGCTTTGAGAGCCAAAAACTTGTTTTAGTTAAAATAAAACAGCAACCCCCCCTCAAGCAAGCAAGCAAGCAAAACAACAAACAAAACCTTCCAAACCCCTCACTCTCTGTGGCCTTTGTTCTTAATTAAAACAAGAATACTTGACATATTTCAAGTCATTTGACTTAAAAATAGCCAAGCTGAGAGTCCTGAGGATTGACACCCAACTGTCATTCTCAGCTTCACTCCCAACTCCATCCCTCATGCAGACATCCGTCTTCTTGTCTTCAAAGACAGTTCTTCAGAACGAGGTCTCTGCATACTGAAGTAGTCCGTCATATTTCCTCCTCCATTGAATTTGTAACTTGCTATTAATATCCGCACACGATTGAGCCCATTGCGATCTAGTATATGGAAACATGTCCATGCACCACACCACACACCAAGGAATTGCTTTGCAAAGCTTCGGGTTACTGAATGGATACCTTGATTTGCCTCAATAAAAGCACCGAAGAGCCATGAGCAGGTACAGATCAAGGTATGGACAGTAAACTTACACATGTTTTTGTTGAAGTATCAGTATGAGTACAGTAATCTGGGGTGTGGTCTCTTTTCAGTAAAAATCAAAGGTAATTATTTCCCCTCAAGGCAGTTACACATACAGCCTTTCACAAGAAATCAGTCAGGCCCAAGAGCAAGTTCCTGGAGCTCAGCACAGATCTGGCACATTGATGCAGGTTTCACTTCTGATCATTCCACTTGATTACCGAGGCAGCAGGGTGGAAAAAGACATTTTAGGAAGAGCTGTGTAAAGCTGGAAGGAAAACGGCATGAGTCTCTGGGGAGACAGGAGAGCAAAGTGTTGAATATAGGCTTTGAGAGCAGGTGGGTTTGTGTTTGAACCCTGGACATAGCCCTTATCGCTCAGTCCTTGGGCTAAGTCATTGAAACTTACCTTGATCGTACTTTTTCATCCTTAAAATCAGCAGGATTGTACCTTTCTTATTGCTCTGTTTTGAAGTTTATAGTAATTCTCAACATGCAATAGATGCTTGTATCAAAATTCTCAAGAGAAATACATCCAGCAACATGTATGTGTGTATATGTGCACACATATGTGCCTGAAAGGAATTATAAGCAATTTGGCACGTGATTATTGAGACTGGCAGTGTTCGAGATCTGCAGTCTGCAAGGCTGAGACCCAGACCGAGTCGGTGTTTTGTCTAGTCTGAAGGTCAGAAGAAAGCTGATGTTCCAGAGTAAGCTATCAGGAGGAATAAATGAGCCTCTGTACAAGGAGGACCAGATTTTCATTATATTCATCCCTTAATCTCTACTATTTTGACTGATGTAAGATGAAGTCTCAAAGTAGTTTTAATTGATAAATAATACTTACCAATAGGCACGAGGTCAGTGTGCATTATTTGGTCTTTTTTTCTTACTTTTTAAACAAAGAAAACAAACTATATTTTTCATTTTACATATCAATTCCAGTTCCTACTTCCTCCCTCTCCCATCCCCTCCACCTTCTCCCCAACCTCCAACTGTGTATTGTAGTGAAAGGGGAGCAGGCCTGTTTTTTGTCTGGCCCAGCTCCTGCAAGGCTAGCTTATACCCCGAAATAACAACAC
>LOEQ01013348.1:19405-36590 GCA_001685075.1 Bramus lutescens | reverse complement strand
CTCTGGAAGAGCAGCCAGTGCTCTTAACCACTGAGCCATCTCTCCAGCCCCGATTAAGAACATTTTTAACAATAGTTTTCTTTCCTGTTGTCTGGACATCTTGGCTGCTGCTCTTGGTTGGGGGCAATCCTACACCTAGGGCAGGAAGATGATGGCCGCAAAGAAGATGGAAAAGTTTCTGGAGTGGTTCAACTCTAGGCTTCATCTTCTTATGAAAAAGGCAAAGTACATGCTGGGATATGAACAGACTTGAGGACGATCAGACAGGGTAAACTCAAGTTGGTCATCCTTGTCAACAACAGCCCAGCTTTGAGGAAATCTGAAATAGGACATTAGCCAAGCACTATCTGTCACTACAGTGGCAGGGGCTGGGCACAGCAGGTGGAAACAATCCAGAGTGACCAGAGTGCGCGCTGGCCTTCACCGGCCTTTAAGATGCTGGTGTTATCACTAACATGCCGGGGCAGACAGGTGCCAAGTAAACCAGGAAAACCTTTCTTTAATAAAACATGTCAGAGCTTGCTTAAAAATAAATACATTTATATTTTTGTAATTGGCTCTGTTTGTGATTGTTGTATTGTTCATCTCTTTCAGAACCTGACATAAATAAATTTCTCACAGATGGACAGGAGAAAAAAGGGTTCCATGCTGCCTGTGTCATCAGGCATCCGCTGGAGTCTCAGACTGTACTGCTGTTGACAAAGGGGACTCCTGCAGATATTTTCTTGAAAAAAAAAAGGCTTTTAAAGGCAAAACATATTTTTTAACGGCAAAGTATCTGACATCTGTCAAGTTCTAAATGCTAACTTCAGCAGGGCAGCTCGTTCTACAGAGTCTCCCTGGCCACCTGTAGGACCAACCTCCCTAAAATGGGAGGAGGAGACTGCATTGGGAGCATATTTCAGTCTGGCTGTGTTTGAACTTGTGAACTTTAAAATGTGTGTGTGTGTGTGTGTGTGTGTGTGTGTGTATGAGAATGTCTCAAAGTGAATAACAATAAGGAAAATCTTTGAACAAGGACTTTGGTAGAGAACTGAGAACTGAGGCCCTCTGTCTGGCCACTACATCCAAGAGATTCAGAAGGTCACACCAGGTACCATGCAGCACACTCATGCCACGGGGCTGTGGCCTCCCACACAGTCCTCTACCTAACCTCCCTGCTCCCTTCTCTCATAGAAACCTAGGGTGTTTATTTCGTGACTCTTCCCAGCAGGTCCTCCCTTCTACTCCCATTTAGATCTCCGCTCCTCATATATTTTTCCAACACCTTCTACCTCTTTGACAAGCATTGCTATAGAGTTGGAGCCACACCACTGTTGGTAAGTAGTGTGGAAATGTCCACAGTGTGTGAATGGCCAAGACCGCAGAGGATTATCAGCCCCTACTGTCTACCCACAGCCTGTGATCAACCTTGGGGAGCCCTGGGGATCCAGGTATGGAATTTCTCAGGCCAAACAATGTGAAATACACAGAAAAGAACAGTGAGGAGGCTCTGTCAGTGCTTGAATGATGGCCAGAAACATTCTAGATTTTATGATGAAAAGTAAAATAGTTATCCCTTCCATTCGTCATAGAGGAAGTATGATAGTTTGAATATAATTGCCCCCCATAATCTCATAAGGAGTGGCACTATTAGGAGATGTGGCTTTGTTGGAATAGGTATGGCCTTGTTGGAAGAAGCGTGTCACTGTGGGGGCGGGCTTTGAGGGTTTCTATGCTCAGGATACTGCCCAGTGTCTCAGCTGACTTCCAGTTGCCTGCAAGATACAGATCTCTCAGCTCTTTTTCCAGCACCATGCCTGTCTGCACGCCACCATCCTCCCGACCATGATGATCAAAGATGGATGTTTCTTTCCCAGAGCTGCTCTCAATTAATCACTCTGAGGCTTAAAATTAATTACAAATGCTTGGTTGATATTTCAGCTAGCTCTCACATTTAAATGAACTCATATTTCTTACCTATGCTTTCCACATGGCTCATGGCTTGTTACCCCATTTTCTACATGTATTACTTCCTTGGAGGCTAGCTGGTGCCTCCCTAACTCCACCCTTATTTATCCCAGCATCCTCAGTTTGATTGCCCTGCTTATACTTCCTATCTGATTACTGGCCAATCATCATTTTATTAAACCAATTCGAGTGACAAATCTTTACAGTGTACAAAAGAATTATTCCACAGCAGTTGGTAGAAGACTGAACCTCTGAACTATAAGCCACCACCACAATTAAATGTTTTCTTTATAAGAGTTGTCGTGGTCATGGTGTCTCTTCACAGCAATAGAAACACTAAGATGGGAAGACTGTTTTGTTTAGCGGCAACAGACAAAAATAACCTCTAAGAAGGCTGACAAGATGGCTGAGTGGGTAAAAGTACTTGCCTCTAAGCCTGTTGTGGTGGTTTGAATGAGATGTCTCCAGTGTCTTGCACATTTGAACGCTTGAGCCAAAGTTGCTGGTAATAGGTGTTGCCTTGTTGGAGGAAGTGTGCCATTGCACGTAAGCTTTGAGAGTTTAAAGATGCAGGTCATTTTGAGTTCCTTCTTTCTGCTGCCTGCTTGTGGTTCAAGACATAAGTCCCTAGTTGCTTCTCCTGCCTCCATGCTACCATGTTTCCCTGCTGTGATGGGCTTTTATCCCTCTGGAACCATATAACCCCAAATAGACTATTCTTTCTATAAGTTGCCTTGGTCATGGTGTTTTATCACAGTGATAGAAAAGTAATACACCCGATGATTTGAGTTTGATCCACTGAACTGACAGAGGAAAGGAGAAAATTTTCTCTCTCTCTAGAAAGCTATTCTTGGACTCCCACGTGCATACCATAGCACACACATGCATGCACTCAAGTGTACATGCACATAAATAAATATGGAGGGGGATTATCAACAACAAAACACTCTGGGAAAAACAAAAACAAAATGTGGCCAAGCAGACCTTCCAGAAGCAGCCTCTGAGAATTATGGTAAAAGTGGATGCTGAGAGTTCCCAGCTTCTCAGATGTGTCAATGTCACTGTTCCTGGCAGAGGAGGGCTCTTGTGGAAGATAATCTGGCTGGGCTCCTCTTGGAGAAAGAGACTGTGCCTCTAGTACCAGAGAGTTTCCTTGGAGGATAACTAAGGTGAGCAGAGATACGCTCTGTCAGCACCCTGTCCTCACTTTGTGACCCAAATCTTCTCAGCAGCCTAGAGTTTGATGAAAGTTTTGCTGTTCAGAAAGCAAGACGAAGAGTGGCAGCATCTGGGAGGTGAGGTTGAAGGACAGAGAGTTGGAGGGAGATACATGGCAAGATCTGCCTCAAAAATAACAAAATCTAATTAAGGTGTTCATATGGCCAAGCATGGTGGAGGCAAAGGCAAGAGACTCTGTGTTGATAGAAGCTTCTGTTCTGCCCAGTCCTGCAGCCATTCAGTCCCAAAGAAACACTCAGAGGCTTTTATTAATCATAAACTGTTTGACATATTAGCTCAGGCTTATTATTAACTATCTCTTACAATTTAAATTAACCCATAATTGTCTATGCTTAGCCATGGGGCTTAGTACTTTTTCTCAGTGGGGCATTCTCATCCTGCTTCCTCTACATCTAGCTGGTGACTATGTCTCTGCTTTTCCTCTTCCCAGAGTTCTTTTAGTCTGGTTGTCCCACCTGTACTTCCTGTTTGACTACTGGCCAACCAGCATTTTATTAAACTAATACAAGTGACAAGTCTTTACAGTATACAAGAGCTTTATCCTACAGCAAATCTGTATAAATTCCTGGCCAGTCAGGAATAGATTGTGAGAAAAAAAGAAAAAAAAAGTCATTCGAATGCCTTCCTCATCGTGTCATGATTAAAATAACATGTTTCTGAAACTAGGACCAGTGAGATGGCTCAGTGGGGACAGGTGTTTGTCACCAAGACTAACAGGCTGAGCTGGATCCCTGAGATCCACACAGTGGAAGGAGATGATTGTAAGATGTCCTGGCGTCTGTAGGCACACTGTCTTAGTTAGGGTTTCTACTGCTGCTGTCCTGACTTTCACATGCAAGTTGTCTTAGTTAGGGTTTCTCTTGCTTCAAAAGAGACACTATAATCATAGCAACTTTTATAAAAATTGAGGTGGCATCTTACAGGTCAGAGGTTCAGTCCATTATCATCATGATGGGTAGACGTGGTGCTGGTAGCTGAGAGTCTATATCTTGCAACAGAAAGGTGACTCACACACTGGGCAGTATCCTGAGCATAGGAATGCTCAAAACCCACCCACACAGTGACACACTTCCTCCAACAAGGCCACACCCACTCCAACGAAGCCACACTTCTTAATAGTGCCACTCCCTATGAGGTTATAGGGGCCAATTATATTCAAACTACCATACATGCCACTATATACATGTGGTATATACACGTACACACACATACACACACACAAACACACGCACAGATATGTACTGAGACAAAGACAAGACAAAAACAAAGACAGAGAGATAAATGTGAAAAAATTTAATTTCATATACCCATCATTTCACAACTGTTTTCCTCAAAATAAATAGATTGATCTTCTGAGCCAACTAATTCAGAATATGAGGGTTTTCTCACTCCCAGCCCACCATAAATGCTTCAAGCCTGGGAGTCGACAGCAACCCCATACAATTATCTCCATTTACAGAGTTCCCTCACACACAGTCAAATGCCAACAGTCATCAGCTCTGCTACTGTCCTGAGGTTGGAATACTAACAATGGGGAAATTAGAGAAAGGAAGAGAAAGAGTCATTTTTCCATCGGCACAGTGGCTGCACTTTAATCTACTGGTGAGGCAAGTCCATCTGTATGTGTGTTGATTTTATTGGTTAATGAATAAATCTGTTTTGGTCAGTGGCTTAGCAGAAATAGAGCTAGGTGGGGAAAACTAAATTGAATGCTGGGAGAAAGACGGCAGAGTCAGTGAGATGCCATGTAGCCACCGCCAGAGACAGACACCCCGGAACTTTGCCAGTAGGTCATGAGCCTCATGGTAAGTATAAATTAATAGAAATGGGTTAAATCAAGATGCAAGAGTTAGCCAATAAAAAGCTAGAGCTAATGAGCCAGGCAATGATTTAATTAATGCAGTTTCTGCATGGTTATTTCAGAGCTGAGCAGCTGGGAACAAACAAACGGGCTCTGCCAACAGTCTACTGCTATTTCAGCCAGCAATTGCAGCTCCACAGTTACTGACCTGCTTCTGTGGCAGCAGCCTGGTCACTCAGGCTATGGCCTGGCAGGAACTCTGTTCTTGCAGGTACTGGCTATGTCACTGCTGCCACATATAGCTTTTAATTAAATCTCTATCATTCTAGTTATCCATAAGACTCGGAAGTCAAATGGTAGCTCAGAGAGGTTGAGTACCAAGTAGCTGACCATCTCTCTTTGCTGGCTTCTCTGGCTTCTCCAAAAGAGAGAGGCCTTCCCTCTGTCAAAACAACAACAATGAAAAGAACCTTACCTTACTCAAAGCCCCTTCCTACTACTTCCAGTTCATCCCTCTACCATCTTCCAGATTCCCTGACTCTCTATGATTAGTTTCTGTGAACTAGTTGCTACCTCGACCTCCTGACCCATGGTTGATTTTTATTTATTTATGCAAATGCAAACTCAGTGTTCACAGTGTGATCGAGTACCCACAACAAGAGTATGTCTTTTGTGTAACATGGAATAGCAGTTCCTTGTGTTGCACTGACCCCTATCATAAAATTGTTTTTGTTGCTATTTCCTAACTGCAAGTTTGCTACTGTTATGAATCGTAATGTAAATAGGTGATATGCAGGATCTCTGAGAGTCAGCCCCTGGGAAAGGGGTCATGACCCACAGGCTGAGAACCAGTGCTCTGGAAGATAGAAAATTGTCTTTTTCCTCTCAGTAACAGTCAGGTGCTCTGCCGGGGATGCTTGTCTGTGCCTCTTTGAGACAGAATCCCCCAATGCTGTGCTTACGAGTTCTGCACGCTCTGTTGCCCACAGAGTACCTGGAAGGAAGAGGACTGTTTTAGGAACATGAGAAGGAACGATAATCCCCCAGGGATACGCAAATGCATACCCTCAAACTTTTCTATATCACAACATCTAGAGATAAGACATTTCATTCAGTCTTGACAGGAACACATTCTGCCTAGTGTTCTCAAAGGCTTGCTCTCTGTTGTCAGAAAGAACCGATCCTTTTAAATCTTAACCGGAAGAAATTGCAGTGACTGAGAAACCTCCCACTGTGTATTCTGATTTTAATTAGGCTAATCTGCCTTTTCCTTGTTCATGCTGCTGAGAGGCATGTAAAAAAGATGGAGTTCAAAAAGGAAGTAGAAAGTTTGATGACTTATATTTATTTATATAACTCTGATGTGTCCTTTTTAATTTAAAAATTACAATAGAGTTTTAATAGAATTCACTTGATCATTTTAGCCCTTAGGAGGTATGTAATTCAGTGTCATTTAGTGGACTCGCAGTGTTGTACCACCAATACTACAATCCATATCTAGAAGTCTGCATCATCTCAAACACAAACTCCACTCATGATGCAATAATGGCCCACTGCACCCACACCAAGCTCTTGGTGACCTTCATTCTACTCTGTGTTAAGAGTCCAACTATTCCAAGTGCATGTGAGTAAAATCCTGTTTGTCCGTTGTCCTGGTCGTTTCAATCACCATGTTCTCACAGCTCATCCGTGCAGCAAGCAGCAAGTACCAGAATGCTATTCCCTTTAAAACTAAATCACCTACAGTGTGCCTTCCTTCCTTCCTCCTTTCTTCCTTCCTTCTTCCTCCTTCCTACTTCCTTTCTTTCTTCCTTCATTCCTTCCCCTTCCTTCCTTCNCCTTCCTTCCTTCCTTCCTTCCTTCCTCCTTCCTCCCTCCCTCCTTCCTTCCTTCTTCTTCCTCCCTCCCTCCCTCCCTCCTTCATTCCTTCCTTCTTTCCTTTTTTCCTCCCTCCTTCCTCCCTTCCTTCCTTTCTTCCTTCCTTCCTTATTCCTCCTTCCTCCTTCCTTCCTTCCTTCCTCCCTCCCTCCCTGCCTCCTTCCTTCCTTCTTCTTCCTTACTACTTCCTTTCTCCTTCCTTCTTTCTTTCCTCTCTCTCTCTTCCTTCCTTCTTCCTTCCTTCCCTTCCTCCCCCTCTCCCTCCCTGCCTCCTTCCCTTCCTTCCTATTATTTATTTATTTATTTATTCAGATAGGGTTTCTCTGAGTATAGCCCTGACTGTCCTTGAACTCGCTCTGTAGACCAGGCTGGCCTCAAACTCAGAGATCCACCTGACTCTGCCTTGTGAGGGATTAAAGCATCACTGCGCCCAGCATGTGCGTGTCTTTTCCTCTGTGGACGTGCCTTATTGGACTTTCTAGAGTGACTCTTGTGGCTAATGCTGCTGTGCACACTTATGAAGTGTCTGCTCAAGTCCCTGCTTTAATTCCTAGGACTTCATATCTGGAAGCCTAATGCATCCTTGTGTAAATTCTAAATAAATAAATAATACACAGAGAGAGCTTGCATACACCTGAAGACTGTTGTGTAGAGATGCTCCTACATGGCTGGGGAGTGGACTAAAGGAGGCCAAAAGTGATCTTAGTGTTATCTAAAGTAATTTGCTGTTGTATTTGTGCCTGCTCACACACATGTGGAGGCCAAGGGACATTTTTGTGCATTCCATCCTCTTTTTTTCCACCGTTACTGGGTTTCAGGGATTCAACTCATATCACCAAGCTTGCTCAGCAATCTTTACAACCTGATTGGAATTCCCTGAAGAACAGCCGCAGATTTACTGCCAATGGGTTATTTGGAAAAGTCCCCCAAGGCAAACTGGTAATTAGGAAATGAACTCTTCTCTCATATCACCAACAAAAAGTGAAGCATGATTAATGAAAATTCAGAGACAGATATTGGGGTTCAACCTGAAGACCAGAAAAGCAAAGCAGCCAGCCACTGGTTCTTACCTTGACCTCAGTACAAAATTGGGGATCCTGCCTCCAGGAATCCTCAGAATGAGACTGAGACTGAGAGCTGTCTCCTCCCATCTTATATTTCTCTCTAATTCTGGGACTAAGGGCATGCATCACTGCTGCCTGGTTTTTGTGGCAAGGTAGTGTGGCTATTGGGATTAAAGGTGTGTGCCATTGTGACTACTGGGATTAAATGTGTGTGTCATTGTGGCTACTGGGATTAGAGGTGTGTGTCATTGCTACCTTGTCTGTAAGGCTGGCCAGTGTGGCTGTTTCACTTTTCTGATCTTCAGGCAAGCTTCATTTATTAAAATACAAATGAAATGTCATTACAAAAGGCTTTGAGTTTCTTCCTTTTCACAGCTACAGAATTTTCCTTTTTAACTGATTGGTAAACAGTGCCCTCACGTGTCTGCATCTTTCCATTATGAGCATTTCAAAACAGGCTTACAATTAGAAGCATTTAACAGAAGGAATTTAAATTCCATTTAAAAATGAACATGGACTGCCTGCTGAATCTTATCCTAAGCACATTTTTAAAAACCAAAATTTTGACAGTGAATCAAATCCTAGAAGCTAATGAAAATCCACACCCTGTCTAATGTGCAAAGCACAGTCTGCTACCACGGAACTTTTAGAAAGGATACAGTCTTTACAGACTATTAATGAACAGCTAGCTGATAGGGTTAATGCCATTGAAAATCAAAAGTTACCTGAAAAATTAATACTATTGAAAATAATAACATTAAATTGACAGACAAAATTCAATCCATGTCAAAGGGTACTGAGAAATTATCTGAAAGAATTCATACTCTTGAATTTGACAATCAAAGACTGTTAAAGTTATGATCAGTTAGCACAGATAGAGTATCTCTCTAGGAAGGTAATCTGCATGCTATCCAAATAATGTCCAAAAATGAGATGTTATCTTTAAAGGAAATACTTCATATCTTAGAATCACATGTGCAGAATGAGGACCAGAGGCTAAGTACCTCAATGAAATTACTAGAAATACATACAGGTCAAGAGATTCAAGCTTTACAAAAGATATTAGTAAAAAGATTTGAAAAGGGCTGGAGAGATGGCTCAGTGGTTAAGAGCATTGCCTGTTCTTCCAAAGGTCCTTAGTTCAATTCCCAGCAACCACATGGTGGCTCACAACCANCAGGGAAAGAAGGTACAAGGACAGGATTTAACATCGCCAGTACCTGTCGGAGTCAGAGATGACTAATGCAGGGTTTTAGCTTCCTACTCTGTAATCAACTCTGAAAAAAGCATCAAGTTCTAAATGCCCAAAAGGTTCCAAAGAATGTAGATGTATACCTATAGGTATGAAAGCTCTGAAAGACCTTAAGCAAGCAGTAGTATCTTATGGCTTGCATTCCACATTTGTTAGGGAAATGGTAAAGACATGGGCTTCCAGCAATAAGGAAACTCCACATGACTGGCTTCAGTTAGTTTCAGTGGTCCTCAAAGATGGGCCAAAATTACTATGGAAATGCTGTTAGCGAGAAGAGGCAAAAACTTTAAAACAACAGGGAAAAACAAAATTACTTGAGGCTTCCCAATATCAAATTCCTGGTGAGGGCACTTATGCTGACCCACAGGATCAAGCTCTTTACAATGAACGAATCTTGTCCCTATGCCACACAGCAGCATTAAATGCTTGGGATAGGATTCAAGAACTAGAAAAATGAATTGAATCATATACCAGGGTTAAACAGAGCCAGAGAGAACCCTTTAGTGACTTTTTACAAAGATTAACTAAGGCTGTACAAATAGGAGTAACAGACCCAGAAGCTAGACAAGTACTTATAGAATCTCTGGCTTTTGAAAATGTCAACCTAGAATGCAAAAAGATACTTGGGCCTTAAAGGTTAGATCAGCACCAATGGATGAATAGATCCTACATACAATGAACATCGAGACCTGTGACTACAATACTGAGTCTTGGGTAGGAGAAGCAATTTCCAAAGGTGTGAGGAGACATCAAAATGCCAAATGTTTTAATTGTGATAGAATAGGACAGCTGAGAAGGGATTGCAGGCAAGGAATTCCTAGAAATAACGTCTCCTCTGGGAATGGCAAAAATAAAAGGTATCAACCTTCTGGATTATGTAGGAGGTATGCCAAGGCCACCATTGGACCAATGAATGCAGATCAACCCGATACCATTGGGAAACTCCTTGGGGGGCCTCTCACAGGCCCCCAAGTCAAATGTGGTCCAGTCATTCCCAGTCACTGTGGAGGACATGTTTCACAAGGGAAATTAAAAAATCCATTGCCTGCTGTAAAAAACCATACTGTTTTGAATGATGGAATATGGAATAAACATGGAGGATGAATAAAAAATTCCAATAGGAAATAGAAAGTGTGTATTTTGGCAGACTTCTATAAATGATCAAAGACCAAAGCTAAGAGTATGTATTAATAATAGTGCAATTGAGGGATTCCTAGACACAACATCCAAATTGGCCTCTTCAAGAGGCAGAGGTTCAATTCCTAGGAATTGGAACCCTACCTCAAGTGAAACAAAGCACGAGATGGATTGAATGCATAGAGCCAGAAGGACAGAGAGGAAGGCTGAGGCCATATGTAGCTAATATTGCAGTGAATTTATTGGGTCGTGACCTGCTGCAGCAATGGACTACCCATATCAACATTTCTATAGTCCCAAAAACTCATGTTTCTGGGAAGGATATTATAAGGTATTATACACAAAGATCACCAGCCATTCAGGCTGTACAAGAACACAAAGCAGCTAGCAAACTTTTAGAGGCACCAATGGCTCTACCTTTAAAATGCTTAATGGAGAAACCAATATGGGTTAAAAAATGGCCTTTAACAGAAGAGAAACTTCAAGCTTTAGAACAGCTGGTACAGGAGCAGCTACACATTGAAGAATCAATCAGCCCTTGGAATTCTCCTGTATTTGTTGTTAAAAAGAAATCTGGAAAATGGAAAATGGTGACAGATATAAGAGCTGTCAACAAGGCATTTGACCTACGGGCCCTCTACAATCTGGAATTCCTCTGCCTTCTTTATTATCAAAAGGATGGCCTCTCAAGTTATTAATTTAAAGGATTGTTTCTTCACTATACCTTTACAACAAAATAACAGAGAAAAATTTGCCTTCACAGTGCCTACTTATAATGATTCTCAGTCTACTAGGAGATACCAGTGAAACATCCTCCCACAGGGAGCACTCAATTGCCCCACCCTGTGCCAATACTTTGCAAGTCAGCCATTGGAAATAATACATAAACAAATTCCTAAATCTATAATGTACTGTTACATAGATAATATTTTGCTATCTGATTCAAACATAGATACTTTAGAAAGAATGTTTGAAGAAGTAAAGAAAGTTTTGCCAAAATGGGGATTATAAATTGTTCCTGAAAAAATACAAAGAGGAGATTCCGTCAATTACCTAGGTTATAAAATAGGTTTAAAGAAAATTAGAACACAAAAGGCACAAATTAGGAGAGACCATTTGTGGACTCTTAATGACTTTCAGAGATTGTTAGGAGACATTTCCAGTCTATGACCAGCTGTTGGGATAACACCTGATCTAATAGTTCATTTAAAGAAAACCTTAGATGATGACTAAGACTTAAATAGCCCCAGGGAATTAACAGCTGAAGCTGAAAAGGAATTGATTGTCATTGAAGAGAAATTACAGAGGCACATGTGGATAGGGTGAATCAACATCTTAGTTGTATTCTAGTCATATTGCCTTCCAGAATTTCCCCTACAGGAATTTTAATGCAAAGGGAAGATATTATCTTAAAATGAATCTTTTTATCACATAAACCAAGTAAAAAATTAAAAACTTATGTGAAAAATGTCTCTGAATTAATTATAAAAGGAAAATTGAGACTTCATCAACTAGCAGGAATCAACCCAGCAGAGATTATAGTGCCTTTTACTACTGATGTGTAACAGGAACGAGCGGGTCTGCTTTTCATCCCAGCCACCCAGCTAGCTTAGCCCCGAAATAATCACACAGAAACCATTAGCTCTAGCCTCCTATTGGCTAACTCTCATATCCTGATCTAACCCATTTCTACCAATCTGTGTAACACCACGAGGTCATGGTTTACCGGGAAAGATTCTAATCAGCGTCAGTCTCAGGCAGTAGCTTCATCTCATCTGTCTGTCTGCCCTTCTTCCCAGCATTCAGTTCTGTCTACACCACCTACATAAGTGCTGCCCTATCAAAAGGCCAAGACAGTTTTTTTATTCAACTAATGAAAGTAACACATAGACAGAAGAACCTCCTACACCACTGATGAAATTAAAAAATTAATAGGAAGACAATAAACCCTGGCAAAGAGCTTGGGCTAATTTTTAAGGAGAGATTAATAGCAATTATTCTAAAAGTGGTAGAATTAACCTTATAAAGAGAACTATTTGGATCCTTTTCCACACTGTACATGACACAGCAATAACTGGAGCCCATACATTATAATGATGCAAATAAATCAGGACAGGCAAGTTGCAAATCAAAAGATTCAAGTAAAGTAGAACAAAGCCCTTATAATTCTGTCCAAAAGACAGAATTATACGCTATTCTCATGGTACTAAGGGATTTTAATGAACCTCTCAATATAGTTACTGACTCACAATATGCAGAAAGAGTTGTCTTGCATATTGAAACCACTGGATTTATACCAGATGACACAGAATTGACTTCATTATTTATCCAGGTACAAGACATAATCAGGAATAGGCTTTGTCCCATATACATAGTGTACATCCAATCCCATACAGGTCTGCCAGGTCCTCTAGCACAAGGTAATGCAGAAATTGATCAATTATTGATTGGAAGTGTGCTGAATGTCTCAGAATTTCATAAAAAATCATGTCAATTGCAAAAGTTTAAAGAAAGAGTTTCCTATTACATGGCAACAGGCTAAAGAGATCATAAAGAGATGCCCTACTTGCTCTTTGTATAACCAAACCCCACTACCTGCAGGGAGTAACCCAAAGGGTACTCAAAGGAATAAAATCTGGCAGGTAGTTGTGTTCCACTTTGCAGATTCCGGAAAATTAAAATATATACACCACACCATAGACACTTATTCAGGTTTTCAATTGGCAACTGCTTTGAGCTCAGAAAAGGCTGATTCAGCAATCACACATTTATTAGATGTTATGGCCATCATGTGTATACCTGCACAAATAAAGACAGATAACGGTCCAGCATATGTCTCTAAGAAAATAAAACCATTTTTTGCTTATTATAATATAAGGCACATTACAGGTATACAAAACAATCCTACAGGTCAAGCAGTTATAGAAAGATCAAATCTAAGTATAAAAGATACATTAAACAAACAGAAAGGGATGGAAAATAACCCCAGAAATAGATTGCATAATGCTTTATTAACTTTGAATTTTCTCAATGCTAATGAGAAAGTAACAATAGCAGCAGAGAGACATTGGCTAAAAAAAAAATTCTGAATTAAATCATCCGGTGTATTTCAAGGATGTGTTTACCTCACAATGGAAGCCAGGAGATGTGCTACAGTGGGGGAGGGGTTTTGCTCTTGTTTCCACAGGAGAAGAAAAGCTATGGATGCCACCAAAATGAATAAAGATTCGGTTTGAAAAAGAGAAACCTCTTTAGAAAGAGAAATGATGGCTTATTCACAGAGGTGACAGCCATACAGGTAAGGAAATTTCATAAGGGTTGGGGCAGGGTTCTGTTTTTGTCTTTGCAGGAAAATACTCATCTTCAAAAAGTCAAGAGATCTGGGACATCTTGATGCCTAAAGAGGAAAAGATAACTACCCAGAAAGGATCAGAAAGCAAAGATAATTATGACTTATGAGGACATCTGAGGGTAAGAATAACTGGATATATATATATATTTAAGTGAGTCATGACTATTATTCTAGTAGACAGTGTATATATATATATACATGTGTATACACACACACACACACACACACACACACATATATAAAGCTGGCTTTGGAGTTGGACAATGGCTCTATCCTTCTCTAAATCCAAGCACATTGTTAAAAGAAAAATTCAGAGTTTTTGTCTCATGTCAAGAGCCATCTGGTATGGGACAGAAAGAAGAAAGAATTTAGAAAAAATTTTACTTTTCTCCATACCTATTTTGTCTATATCATATCTTTTGTTGACTATATGTATATATAAATAATGTTTAAATTATCCACAATGAACAATGAATATTCCTGCAGTAATCTTTGAAGTTTCCAGGAAGAAGATGGGACCACACAACAACGACTCCACCAGGTTGATATGACGTCATGATGCTGATAGCGCTACTATGAGACTGGTTTTGGTACCAGCTGCTCAATATGGTTCCAACTTGATTCGCTGAAATGGTGAACCTTTTTACAACATTCTGGCCAGAGCTCCAAATAGGAAGCTCAGAAAAACCCTACCAAATACTCAGAGACTATTTGCAATTATACCAGACAGCAATCTTGAACCTTAACCATCATTTTACTTTCACAGGATCCCACAGAAAGAACGTCACCCCCATGACAGCTGGAAGTAATTCTAGAAGACAACGTTCCCTCTCCCAACAAAGTTTGTCCTCAAGGTTAGGGACACCAATTAGGGGTTGATTATAATTGGTAAAGGATTGGGGGTTGGAGTGGGAATTTTGTAGACTTAGGGATGTCTTTGATAAAAAAGAAGGAAATTGGATTGGATAATAGGTTGATTAATGTGAGTTTACCTCACACTAATAATAATAGTGAGTAATAGAGTGAATACTTGTGAGCTATTATTTNGTCCTCTAGCACAAGGTAATGCAGAAATTGATCAATTATTGATTGGAAGTGTGCTGAATGTCTCAGAATTTCATAAAAAATCATGTCAATTGCAAAAGTTTAAAGAAAGAGTTTCCTATTACATGGCAACAGGCTAAAGAGATCATAAAGAGATGCCCTACTTGCTCTTTGTATAACCAAACCCCACTACCTGCAGGGAGTAACCCAAAGGGTACTCAAAGGAATAAAATCTGGCAGGTAGTTGTGTTCCACTTTGCAGATTCCGGAAAATTAAAATATATACACCACACCATAGACACTTATTCAGGTTTTCAATTGGCAACTGCTTTGAGCTCAGAAAAGGCTGATTCAGCAATCACACATTTATTAGATGTTATGGCCATCATGTGTATACCTGCACAAATAAAGACAGATAACGGTCCAGCATATGTCTCTAAGAAAATAAAACCATTTTTTGCTTATTATAATATAAGGCACATTACAGGTATACAAAACAATCCTACAGGTCAAGCAGTTATAGAAAGATCAAATCTAAGTATAAAAGATACATTAAACAAACAGAAAGGGATGGAAAATAACCCCAGAAATAGATTGCATAATGCTTTATTAACTTTGAATTTTCTCAATGCTAATGAGAAAGTAACAATAGCAGCAGAGAGACATTGGCTAAAAAAAAAATTCTGAATTAAATCATCCGGTGTATTTCAAGGATGTGTTTACCTCACAATGGAAGCCAGGAGATGTGCTACAGTGGGGGAGGGGTTTTGCTCTTGTTTCCACAGGAGAAGAAAAGCTATGGATGCCACCAAAATGAATAAAGATTCGGTTTGAAAAAGAGAAACCTCTTTAGAAAGAGAAATGATGGCTTATTCACAGAGGTGACAGCCATACAGGTAAGGAAATTTCATAAGGGTTGGGGCAGGGTTCTGTTTTTGTCTTTGCAGGAAAATACTCATCTTCAAAAAGTCAAGAGATCTGGGACATCTTGATGCCTAAAGAGGAAAAGATAACTACCCAGAAAGGATCAGAAAGCAAAGATAATTATGACTTATGAGGACATCTGAGGGTAAGAATAACTGGATATATATATATATTTAAGTGAGTCATGACTATTATTCTAGTAGACAGTGTATATATATATATACATGTGTATACACACACACACACACACACACACACACATATATAAAGCTGGCTTTGGAGTTGGACAATGGCTCTATCCTTCTCTAAATCCAAGCACATTGTTAAAAGAAAAATTCAGAGTTTTTGTCTCATGTCAAGAGCCATCTGGTATGGGACAGAAAGAAGAAAGAATTTAGAAAAAATTTTACTTTTCTCCATACCTATTTTGTCTATATCATATCTTTTGTTGACTATATGTATATATAAATAATGTTTAAATTATCCACAATGAACAATGAATATTCCTGCAGTAATCTTTGAAGTTTCCAGGAAGAAGATGGGACCACACAACAACGACTCCACCAGGTTGATATGACGTCATGATGCTGATAGCGCTACTATGAGACTGGTTTTGGTACCAGCTGCTCAATATGGTTCCAACTTGATTCGCTGAAATGGTGAACCTTTTTACAACATTCTGGCCAGAGCTCCAAATAGGAAGCTCAGAAAAACCCTACCAAATACTCAGAGACTATTTGCAATTATACCAGACAGCAATCTTGAACCTTAACCATCATTTTACTTTCACAGGATCCCACAGAAAGAACGTCACCCCCATGACAGCTGGAAGTAATTCTAGAAGACAACGTTCCCTCTCCCAACAAAGTTTGTCCTCAAGGTTAGGGACACCAATTAGGGGTTGATTATAATTGGTAAAGGATTGGGGGTTGGAGTGGGAATTTTGTAGACTTAGGGATGTCTTTGATAAAAAAGAAGGAAATTGGATTGGATAATAGGTTGATTAATGTGAGTTTACCTCACACTAATAATAATAGTGAGTAATAGAGTGAATACTTGTGAGCTATTATTTATAGGCAATTTACATTTCTGTGACTGCTCGTGCTGTGGGGTGTCTTCACATGTTGGCCTGTTGTTGGCATTTAGTAAAGCCATTTGGCTGTTGTCCCTTGGAATAGTTCTTCCTCCCTCCTGCATCCTAAGGCAATGGCACATATATCCCAGGCTAGCCTCAAACTCACTTTGTAGTTAAAGATGACTTGAACTCTCGATCTTCCTCCTCCACTTCCCAAGTGCACAGAATAAAGGAAGAAAGGCACATGCAGCGTGCCCTGTGTTTGTTGTGCTAGAGTGCAAACCAGGGCCTCGAGCATGCCGAGAAGCAACTCTAAAACCGGCCAGCTCCCCAGCCTTTTCACTGCTTCTCTTTTGATCAATTAACAGCTGTGGTTTTGTTGTGGCAGGGTGGGTTTTTTCAGTGATTTTTTTCCTTCCTTCCTTCCTTCCTTCCTTCCTTCCTTCCTTCCTTCCTTCCTTCCTTCCTT